>JBBPDJ010000020.1:19496290-19537395 GCA_037974625.1 Cucumis cinereus
CCCCCCCCCCCCCCCCCCCCCCCCCCCCCCCCCCCCCCCCCCCCCCCCCCCCCCCCCCCCCCCCCCCCAACCCCCAATTTGCTATGGCCAATGCCAAGTGTTATCTGCATTTTAATCCTTCAGTTATAATTTCTCTTTGCCTTTTTTTTTTTTTATTGCTGAAAAAGGAAATGATAATTTTACAGCAGGGCATGATGAACTCTCTCTACTCCCAGCCCTTTGCACATTACAATACACAGCCCTCAACCCTGCAGGCCCCACCACAGCAGCAGCCTCAGCAGGGACAGAGCTCCCAAAATCAGAAAATTCACTTTAGTGGTTGAGAGAGTGTAGGATTCACAGCAGTGATGGGTAGTCTTTGCATCCGGCAACTTGGTGTGTGCTATCTGTATGCAACTGTCTACCTCTTGGTTGAAGAAAAACCTTGCCATTTTTTGGTCAATATGATTATTCTATCCACAACAATTGTTGGTAACATGTGATTTGGCAATCCATTAATAACTCAGAGTGGACAAAAGACGAAGGCACGTCTTCCAGCAAAACAAGGGCTGCACATCCAGGGCTGAGAAAGAAAAGAAAACCCATAAATTCCTACTTGAGGTTTTTGTGTTAATGAATAAAACTACGAAATGTTATTTTGTGCGACGGAGCACTCCATGGCACGGTTTCGGCGGAAGGGTTCCATAATACGTAGAATCAGCTACATTTTGTGTGATATAACTCTGGGGCAACTGATTCTATTTTTAAAAAAATACTGAAGCAGGCAGCAATCAAATGGACATTTTTGTACAGCAGCAGCTGGTGAAAGTTGCCTTATCATCATCATCCTTTCACCTCCCCGTTACATGTACCTTTGTACTCTGCTTTATCATTTCATCAAGTAGAGGATGGCTATAGACACTATAGGAAGTATTATATATATATTTTTCTTTTGCTTAGTGATTTCTGCTACCCGCCCCCACACAGGAATGAATGTATTTTGAATATGGTATATATGTCATCTTTGGGCTTTGTTAGAGTGAATTATATATCACATACTCAGCTCTCTACCTTGATGTCTCCATTTTTAATGCCATTTTGTTTTAACGCGTCTTCTTTGAAGGATAGGCTATATGGAAATGAAATATTGAAGGCTATTGAACAGTTTTATCTTCTAGCTTGCATGTCAATTGCCATTCCTTTTTTATGTTTATTACTTTTGATGTTTCTGAGCTTTCAAATTTGAATTTCTATTCATTATGAAACTAGCTTGATCTTGAGAAATTTGATTAGAAGTTTCCTTCTCCATCTTGTTCTCTGAGATGAAAAATTGGGGTATAAAATGGTATGGTCGAGTCCTCACGAGGTTCATCATGTTGAACTGGTGACTCTACCCTTGATGGTCTATGGTCAGATCTCGGATTGGATTGATACAGTTAAAAGTTTCTTTCTTCTTCTGGTAGTCTGAGATGGAATATAGAAAATGAGTCTAAAATCTTATGGTTGTCTTCCTCATGAGTTTCATCGTGTTGAACTGGGGACTCTGTGATCTCGAATCCTTGATTTATTAACTCTGTAATGCATTCGATAGTCCATGGTCGGATCTCGGATGCTGCCCATATTTTGCTATCTGTCCCAGAGATGATCTTTAGTACTTGTGCTAAAGGGGGCATTTCCTCCAAGTCGTAGAACAAATCCGACATCAAAATCAGGTCAAACTCGCCCAACTCACTTGCTTTACTTGCCAATTCGTACGAGCCCCACATGAGTTCCCTTACTTCCACTCGATCCCCAAGTCCATTGGCGTCTACGTTCTTCAACAACCCAGGAAGCAATGGCTCTACATCAGTAAGTACAACACGACTAGCACCAAGTAAAGCTGCCATCAAACCAGGGAGTCCAGCCCCAGCGCCAAGCTCAATCACGGTCTTCTGCTGGAAGTCGAAGTCGAAAAGCTTGCACTGAGTCGCCATCCACTCGGCTAGGACGAAGGCTGAGTTCCAGACCCAGGAACCGGTGAGCACTCTTCCAGTTGTGGAATCATAGAGGTCGTCAAGCTCATGGAGTACAATGTTTCTATTACTGATTTGAAACTCTTTAACACCCATAGTAATCTCTTTCTTTGCTTCTTCCTATGTTGCTCCAATTTTTCTTGAGCCTTTCTGTTTTTATATGGCAAACCACCGTTTAAATCTCCAATACAAAAACATCCTCTGTTTTGGTCTTTTTTTTTAAAAAAGAATCATATACCATTCTCTCTTTTTTTTAGAGTATTTTGTAGGGATAAGATACCTCAAAGTTGAAGGAAAAAGACAAGGGCAAGAGGATTGAATCTGCCTTCCATTTTAAATATGGTAAATTGTTTCCTTTATTCCTTTGGTGACTGTACCACTACCCGTTATCCTATTCCCATTTCACATTTATTATAATAATAAAAATTAAGGTAGATACATTAGGTAGCACGTTTAAGAATACTAATTAAGTGTATAGCAACATTTGTAAATAATTGTGAATATAGCAAAATATATTTGTGGTGTACTCTATCGTCACCAATAGACTCCTTTTAGTGATATGGTATCAACTATCATTGATAGACTTTGAAAATCAAATCTAAATTTTGTCATATTTGTAGATTCTTTTGTGATATGTTAATCTACAAATATTTTGAATCGAATTGTTATATTTCCAATCGTCTCAGTTTGTGATATCACTAGAGGTTTCTAGAACGGGAGGAGAATATGCTTGGAGAGATGGACGGTTCAAGGGAGAAGCTTTTGGAGTTATTTCACTTTATGCAAAAGCATCATATTTTACTTTGGGAATATCTTCAATCTTTCGCTTCCTTTAAAATTCTTCAATGATGAAATGGAAGTGCTAGATATGAAAAATTATCCTCATTTTGGTTATAGATGAGAATTTTGATACCTTAGAACATCTTCTCTCATGTCTCTTTACTATTATGAAGGTGAGGATTGACTATTCTTCTACTTAGCCTCTCATGATGCTCTTCTAAATACATTACTCAAAATATATATATACATATATATATATTAGACATACTAAAGGGTGGAAATAACACATGTACTCTTCTTTAATTTTCTTGACATATAGTTTTTTCTCCCTTTCTTCTTTAGTTCTTGAAATATAGTTGTAACATTGTATTTCTGTTGCTGAGTATCTAATAACTAACAAATAGATGAATCACTTTCAAGTTTGACACTACTTTGCTATTTTTCCAAATAAGGTGCTTAGGAGAGAACAATCGATCATTTATGGAAGAAAAATGTTCGATGTTGAAACTATAAGAAAATAGGAGTATATCACCATAAGCCTCCATAAGGAAGCCGAAGCACCACGGTCATCGCCAAAGAGAAGCCTATTGAGTGGTGATCACAACAAGTCGTGTGTAATACACTAAGAGTTTAGTCCTTAACTAACCTTTTATGTAGTTTGCTTGCTTGTGCAATGTTAATATAGCTGTATTTGATATGCAACATTGTTTGAGATAAATAGTTTTGTCAACTAAGTTTCACATATACATCACTTTTCATTTTAATTATGACCACATTTATCCCATTGAAAACATAATAAAACAAACTTAACATGAAAAATAAGTAGTGTTCCATAAGCGCAATGAGATGTAGGATTCACTTCTAAATCTATAATCAAAACCTGCATTCTGATTGAACAACAAAGGATGCTCAATTCAATTGATAGTTGAAATTTAAGTGAAAATATTGTTATCTTTACATTATTGATATCATTGTTATTATAATAAAAGAATGGTGAAAATCAGTAAAAGTATTATAAAAATGTCTCAATGTCTCAATTATTGTTACTGTTATCGATTAATACTTTTATTATAATAATAACCCTAAACGATAACGGTAACAGTATAGGTAAGAAGACAGATTACGTTTGACTGATTTTTATAAATCTAATCATGTTTACAATTGAGACTCGTAACCATTGATCCACCAATGAAATCTCATTATGAATACATCACTTTTCTCATTATGGATTGTACATCACCAAACACTCCCCTGATGAGAACTCAAAGAACATCCCTTAGATCTCAAACTACCTCTTTATTTTATTTTTTCTTTTTCTTTCTTAAAAGAATCTTTTATTCTTATTAACATTATTACTCCAATGCAAATTCAAGACGTTAAAAGAAAAAAAAATAAAGAGTAGAGAAATTAAGGAAGCAAAAAGTTGATTACAAATGGAAATGAAAGAGTTAGAAGTGGAAAGGCAGTACTTTTAGTAAGATTAATTATACATATCACTATAATTAATAGATACACTTTTGCTAATAATCAATCCCCCACCACATTAGGAAAAAAAACATGATTAAGAGTAAGACTAATTAATATTTGTTTTTTTAATATATATATATATATATATACATACAGAATTACTTTCATAATTACATGGAGAGCAATCACGAGAAGGAAATGTGATAAAAAAAAAAAGATGAAAGAATAATAATATTACATACCATGGTTTTTATGCAAAACCAATTGTAACTTTCTGCAGCGAATTGGGTTAACCTTCCTTCTTGCACAACAATATTCTGACCAAAATTAATTAGCAGTTTTTACCCGATGGATATGGCAATGTGCTCGATCACTCGGGTTCTAGATGATACTCGTGCCACGTGTGCTTGTCATAACTTGGAGTGTAGTCTCCATGGACATCCACCTTCAAAAGCCTGCTCCAGTACGTCTTCCATCCGCTTCGCTAGTAGTATCTAAAAATATGAAGAAAACAAGCAAAAACATCACTTGCAAATCTTACGAACGTTTAGCTTTTAGTTTGGAGTTTTAAAAAATTGAGCCGAACAACATCTCCATATCCAAATTTTTTGTTTTGTCATCTACATTCGTATGAAAGGTTTATTTTTATAAACCAACTAAACAAGGCCTTAATAATAAAAAAAAGTACCATTAATTTTCTTACCTCCAAACTAGCAAGCACGCCTGAAGGAACTTCCACTAAATCTTTCAAATTTCGCTCTGGCAGAATAACTCTCTTTATCCCATAACGATGTGCAGCTAATATCTGCAAGACATCTCACTTGCATTATAACATGAATGCTTCTCATTGTATAAACAAGGTTAAATTACAAGTTTAGTCTTTAAACTTTCAAATTTGTGTCTAAACATTTGCGATTAACAGGTATCTAAATTTATAACTTTGTGTTTGTTGGTCCCTATATAATATATACTTTAATTTAATGTCTAGTGTTTATGTTTAGTAAATAAACAAAAGTTCAAAAAACAAATATCAAAGTTTAGCGATTAAATTTGTAATTTTTAAAGTTCAAGAACCAAATAGAAATAAACTTAAACATTCAAGAACTAAATTTTTAAACTTTTAACGTATAAATATTCATTAAATTATGGGATATGAGATGATGATCTATACCTTGTCCTTGATGCCACCAACAGGCAGAACAAGACCCCTCAGAGTCATTTCTCCTGTCATTGCAGTATCAGCCCTAACCCTCTTCTGACCAAACAATGAGACGAGGGCAGTTACAAGAGTCACACCAGCTGAAGGCCCATCCTTAGGCACCGCACCAGCAGGAAAATGTATATGAATATCACGACCCTCCAGAAGATTAGATTCACAAGCCGATGCAAGTTTCAGATCGGTTGCCCTCGCTCGGACCTGTAATTACCCAACAGCGAAGAGGTTGAACATTGTTGAGATGAAGTTATATCCATGAAAACACTTGAAAGATGAATACGGTACCCACCCAGGTAAGGGCTATTTGAGCTGATTCTTTAATGACGTCACCAAGCTGGCCGGTGAGATGCAATTCTCCCTTCCCGGACATTGCAGTGGCCTCCACAAACTGAACCTCTCCCCCAACGGCAGTCCAAACCAATCCAACAGATATCCCAGGTGATATAACTCGCTCGGCTGCCTCTCTATCATCAAACCTAGGAGGCTGCATTAAAGTAACAACTAACAAGGATTAAAATACGTGGGAGAGAGAAGAAGAAAGGATAAGAAAAGGTTTCTATTTTGGGAGTTCAATTATAGGGCAACAAAACGATATAGATATGGTCATAGAGTCGCTCAAAGTTCAACTACTATTCATTCAGCTCAACAACACTAAATTTTGAATTGAATTGACCATCTAAGTTAGAGCAGAAAGATTCATTAACCAGTTGAAAAGAGCCTAGCATGTCTACTGGTGAAGCAGAAAGAAACTGGAAACAACACAATTAGTTCATTCATCGTGGACTTCACAAATACGCCAGTAATAGTTTTAAAGTAATAGGCACGTGTTTGAAAACAAATTCAAGAAGGAGACAAGGATTATTACCCCAAGCACTTTTTCAAGCATAGCCTCGTCAACAACCAATGGAGAAGCTATCCTCAATGGGTTCGGTATCTCATGATCTGCTCCAATTGGGATGACCTCCATATCTACTTCAGCTCCATCAGAAAGTCTGTTTTCCAACAGAGGAGACGAAACCTGATGCACATCTTTATTCAATGGGACAGTTTGATCTCTTTCCACAACTCTAACAGCAGCAGCACGAGCCAAGGCAGCCAAATTCCTCTCAAGATTTCGTACACCAGCCTCTCGAGTGTATCTTTGAACCACGAGTTTAACCATAGCCTATCACAATAAACAGCTTATTATAAATTGCTTTCAAATATAATGAGAATCAGTAAATTCTATACCAGATATGAAACTGCACAGCATTGATGCTTTATGTCGATAGAAAATAGAAAGAACCCCATTTTTTAGATGAAGACAGACAGTTACACTTGCTGTAAGATCATGTGAAACAAAACGCCTAAGAGAATTATTATTATTAGGAAAAAACAGATATTCTTGTTGATGAAGAAAATACTACAAGAGAAAAGTACAAGCAGCCTGGGTCAAGACAGAAATAACAGTTACAAAATTCCCCCCTGGCCCCCATATGTGACAAATATCTTGAAAATCTTCAAACTTTCTGACTAGTAAAAAGGCGCGTGGATTTCCCATAATCATATGGCATCACATGCATACCTAGCCTGAGATGAAGAGAAGAATACCGGAAAGCAGTAAACTTGGAACTGGGAAGTATCCAGAAGTAAGACTTATGAGACAGCAAAGACAACGGTTCTATAGACGATTAGTAGTTGCAGTAAACACTTTCAAGGATACGATATTTCTTAGAGGATACATAGTATTGCAATAGGCTCCTGATCATAAATATAAACTCGTACAAGAAGAGGGAAAGGGAAGACATGGAATAATGAACATGGTAATTATGCAAAGTTAGCGTGTGGTTTGTGGGGGGAGGGTAGGAACGATTCAGAGTAGGGAGAATGACAGTACAAGTAAGAAGGACAAAAAAAGAGAGAGCACGGGATAATCAATATACTCTTGAAAAGTCTACCAGTTTGTATTTGCTCTTTTATCACTAATATCAATGAGAAGGATATTTTGATTCACATCATAATAATAGAACATTAATTGTAATCATTACATTAAGAGTTGACTACCTCTGGAATTTGAAGAAATTCAGCACTTAGCCCATGCTGTTCCAAAACTCTTGGAATCAAATGGTGCATTGCAATCTTAAGTTTTTCCTCTGGTGTGTATCCGGGCAGCTCAATGACTTCCATCCTATCTAGAAGAGGAGGAGGTATGGGCTGCATTCTGTTAGCAGTGGCCACAAAGACGACCTTTGAAAGGTCAAACGGGACATTCAAATAACTATCGATCATTAGTTAAGGAATCACTATGAGTACCTCAAGGGTAAAGAAGCAGTTTTAGAATTTGAAACAACACGAAGCATTATATATGTAGAAATATTAGATGCAACATGAGTATGGGAGTAGTAGACGCCAAACACTAATTATATATTTAACCAGAACAAACCGTACCATAAAGGAAAAAAAAATGCTAAATCTATACACAACATTCCTACCAAACACACACACACACATCATTACTGCAACCCACTCAATTATTTCAACCTCATTCTCAGCAAGTGACATATTTATTTCCAACCATGAAACGTAGACATTCAAACATTATTTAGTTCCTAGAGCACCTTCTATTTCTTCCCACCCATTCACAAAAACAAATTTCACAAACAGAAGAACAAAAGTTGAAGCCGAGAGAGAGGCATTTCAAGGACACTAATGTTTTGATCTATTGAGAACCTTTTAAATAACCCTTACCTTCATCCTTGCCTTCATGAAAACATACAAAAGCTTAACACCAAAGCAAGCTCTATAACCAAAATGCAGGCAGTTTACAAATAAATAAAAATAATAACCATTAGATTAGGATACTGATCACTGAACTTTTTGTTCTGTTCAGGGTCAAGAACCTCCAGTAGAGCTGAAGCTGGATCACCTCGCACATCAGAACCTGTCTTGTCAATCTCATCTAATAGCATGACTGGATTGCAAACAGATACTCTCTGTAGAATAGTAAAGAAGAATTTTCAAGGAAGGGTAGATAAAGAATCAAACTAAGTAAGCCAAGAGAGATAAGAAAAAATCCAATCAACTGCAATTAGATGAGAGGATTAACAACAAAAAATTTCCTATTCCTTCCTAACCATAACTCACAAAGGCTTCTAACCATTGATAAGCATCTTAACCTTCTTGAAAGGAAAAACACCCATATACTAACGTTCATAAGGTGATGAGGGAAAAATGATACTAGATAAAAATGGATTGAATAAGAAGCATCAAACACTATAGACAATGATCACCAAACAATAGTTTAATCTACCAAGAATCTGCTGCAAACAAACACTGAAGCTTTGGCTACATAATAATTCTGAAAGAGCAATTAAAATTTGGACCAAAAAGGGAAGAGGGGAAGACTACCTTTAGTCCATCAATAAGACGCCCTGGCATGCTTCCAATGTAAGTCCTCCTATGTCCTCTAATATCAGCCTCATCTTTAACACCACCCAGGGATATACGTACAAATTTTCTGCCCAGGGCAGCAGCAATAGATGATGCCAAAGATGTCTTTCCCACACCTGGTGGCCCTACAAAGCACAGCACAGGCCCTCTTGCATCTGGCTTAAGCTGAAAATGTTGAATGGTGTCATATAATACCACATTTAAACTCAAATATGAAAATACTGAGTTGGAAGAAAATTATATGACAAGTTACCTTCCGAACAGCTAGATATTCAATAATTCGTTGCTTGACCTTGACCAAGCCATAATGGTCACTGTCAAGACGTTCCTTTGCGGCTTTCAAGTCTAATTCATTTTCTTCAGTAGCCTTTTTCCATGGAAGGTCAGCAAGAAGCTCAAGGTAAACTCGCAAGCTGTTATACCCAGGTTGTTGAGGTTGCATTTTTTTAAGGCTCCTGTGAAGGTTATAGAATTAAAGGTGTAAAATTGGCCGACACGTTAAAATCAAATCTGATCACATAAAAGTCAGATCTGATCAGCTAGAAGAGTTTGCCAACAACGTATAGTATGTCAAAATCAAAGAGGCGCTAATGTCATTGATGATTTCCTCTAAAACATTATTTTTTCTAGCAAGCTTTCAAGGTGTTGATTGTGCATGTTTGATCTTGTGTATAGCAACAAAAGTCTACTTCCTATGGTACTCGTCCACATAATCTTCCTTTGGCCTCTACTGGTGCCAGCGATTGCTCCAGATAAGGGCATCATTTTGAAAGATATTGTGTTGATAATTCCACAATAATATTGAAAGATATTGTGTTGATATTAAAGAGTTTAGAGGGGTAAAATATCCCCTCCACAGCAGCTATCAGTTAGTCAACAGTCAACACAATAATTCTTAACAAAGTAACTTCAAACTAATAGTATAACAGCGAATGAATTAAGTAACAATAATAGGAATAGGCATACAGATTTCAGCACTATATATCCCACCAAAGGATTAGATATAAGCACCATTTCAACAGTAAAAAAAAGACAAAAAAAAAAAAAAAAAATTATTTCCCCAGTGGTTTGCTACTGCTAAATTACCATGATAACAAATTAAAACATCTGCTACACAAAAAAATCCTATACTATATATCTTTCTCAGAAAGTACCTCAACTCCCTCTGAGCATGCTTCCAGATATTAGCAGGCATTTCAGCACTTTGCATCTTTCTTTCTAGGGCAACCAAATCATCTTCATCGTCATCATCACCAAGCTCCTCCTTTATGGCCCTCATCTACACGTCATTCAATAAATAAGAATGGTCTGGTGGTATTGAACAAATAGTATTACCAACCATCCCTCGAATCACATTGTGAAACCTGACCTCTGTCAGAGGTGCTTTCCATAACAAAAGATATCTCAAAAAAATATGAAATTGTTCTCAACAATAAGAACAGTAAATTAGATTACTTGAGAATGATAATATATTGGATCAAACGAGTAATCAATACCACAATGAATTTGTATTTGATGAACATAGCAATTACAATAAAGTAATAAAATCAGCCAAAAGTGTTAAGGAGGTTACCAAATTATTAGAAAAGATCATGAGTTGGCCCTAATGTAGAAATGGTATGCATCATATATTTAAATAACACTACAGAATTCAACATAAAAGGTTGTTAGGTGTGCAAAAAAAGTCCCAAGGAAGTGATCATGGGTATATAAGTGAGGACAATTATCTACATTGGTACGAGGAATTTTGGATAGTAGCAACAGCAAAGCCATGTCCAAAGCAGATAATATCGTATAATTGTAGAGATATATGGAGGTTTGTTGCCCTTGTCAAAGGTAATTAATAATGTAAAAGGTAAAACCATATGCATGAATAGCTAAATTAGCAGGTTGACAGCCATGCAACATGCTTGTGAATTTTCACAATTACATAAAACAAAATGGCATTAGACATGTCACCATTGATAAAGCATCAAACAACTGCCCGTCCTTTCATCTTTTAGTGATAATCAATACATACTCGGTAACACTGTAAAATAACAAAAAGCTGGGACATATTGTGATGTTCCTACTGTCTGACTACATATAAACTATAATTGCTGAATGCTGTGAGAAAGCTAACCTGCTGACGCAAAAGGAATTCTTTCTGTGATTTTGATAACTGACCTTCTACTTTCTGCGTAATCTTCTCTGCTACACGTATCGACTGTTGCAAGTTAATAACAACATGACTTCACAAGAAGAAAAGGGAATATTGAGGTAAACTTTTACTATCATGCACTCTTTGATACAAGACTTGCCTGTAAATGCCTGTCAACTAACTCCATTGCTTTTGAAAGCCTTATTCTTAAATCAACTGAATCCAGCATAGATAGTTGCTCTTCAAAACTCATCTCAAAACTGGCAACAAATATATCAGCCAGTTTATGAACTGGAACTGTCTCCAAAAGAACTTTTGTCCGCCCTCCAGTTTTTTGTTTCTAGAAGCAGAAAATGTGTGAATTACTGTTCCAAAGAATGACTTCGATATGCATAGTAATAACAGAAGTGATGAAAATTGAATGGACTCAATTTTAAAAGGGAGAGGAATAGATATAATCAAGAAAAGTAAAATTTTCATTTGATAAAGAAACAAAATTTTCCATTGAATCAGTTACCAACAAAGAACCAGCAACTAATAACTTCCCTCAAGAGAAGTTAAAAAATTCCCCATACAGATTTAAACCAAAAAAGAAGAACGACTTTAGAAGAGTATTTACAAAAGAACTTGAGACTGTATCCATAAAGAAGTGTGACTTTCAACTAGACCCGCCCTATCACTCCACTCCAAAGAAAATTTTGTTTTTTTTCCCATTCCAATTATGACACGAATCATAAAATCCTGGCTTTGCTTTTAAATTTCAGCTCTCAAAGTAACTCAAAGTGTTATCCATTAACCATTTATCAAAAGCCCAAGAAGCACAAAAGATTGTGATAGTATGGGTCTAACATTCACTAATATAAGAACAAAAATTCATGACTTTCCTATGCTGTAAAACAAAAATGAAGATTGAAAGATAGACTTATCTGAGGACATTTCTCGTATAACCTATTTACAATATTTAAACCCCACCCAACGAACAAACCAAACTAAATTATAAGCTTTTCAGGACATCTTGATTTACAAACAGCATTTAACCACACCTAGTTAACTTATGGGAAAATAGAACTAGCATTCACTAAAGAGTTAAAAAGAAAAAAGCCCTTGAATCTGCCTTCCATTTATTGTTGCAAGAAGAAAAAGAAACAACTTCGATAGTCTCATCATCTCTAACAGAAGCAAATTGTTCATCAAATACAGCTCTAGGAATAATCAGTTGGATTCTTTCAACAAAAAGTTAGCAATAGTCTTGTTTGAAAGAATATTAGCAGAATAATCTTGCCTCTGGGAACAATACAAAGTGACCACAAAATTAATGATTCCATATCTTTCTTTCATGAAACACACCATCTTTCAATACCCTGAATAAATATAATAACCATTTAACAGAACAAAAGAGATAGCATCACTGGGTACCTGTTCAAGAACGGATATAAGCTCCATTGCAGTAGCTTTGAATTGTCGAGATAATGAAATAAAGTCTGGATCTTGCTCCACTTGCTCCATCTCTAGTTACGATGAGAAAGAAGTAAGCAACATCAGCAGATGAGTTCAAAAGGCAAACATATTTGTTTAATCAACAAACTCAAAGAGTCTATATGGAAAACCTCTTCCAAAGAAAAGCATATGATAAAGCCAAGAAAACAAAGCAAGTTTCAGGGACTGTACTCTAGAACCCAAAATACTCAACGTGTTAATTGTTTGCTTTACAGCCTCCTCCCGACAATGAATCATATTAATAGTACATTTTTTTTTTCTTTTGTGGATAAAGAAACATTTCATTGATAAATGAGAAAAGGGAAAAAACCCAAAACAAGTATAGGTGATTACAAGAGAGATGTCCAATATATACCAGATTTATATATATATTTATATATGTTCTTTTATAGGAATACCAGAATATATATAAACTGCAGAGCCATCGATAGTTCTGCAAACCAACACTCTGGATTCTGTTCTTGTCTCATAGAGTAAGGGTATCAGAACCAAAAAAGAATGTTGTGTGAGACTGACATCTTTGCTATAAATACAGCAAATGGTTTGAAATGATGATAACATATGCATAGCGCCACCTAAAAGTGATTTAAATTTCAACATGAACAAATTGTTGCAGAAACTGAAAGGGAGCAAAAAAAAAAAACTTAAATTTCCAGAAACAATGAAAATGATCCAAAAAGTTACATCCTTCCACCAATTTACAGCATATAAAAATGCACTCAACCACCAACCTGCCTTTGTCATTTCTGAAGGCGATATTCGTGCAGTATAATATGTTCCTCTGGTGCTAAGTTCCTGAACAGTAAATCTACATAAACCTTCAAGCACAACAGTATATGTCACTCTTCCACTCGGTTTCTCCACTCCTCTAGACAGCTGCAAGGCACGAGCAGCAACACCCCTGATAAAAAGAATTTTAGACAACCAGCATCTCAACTATTACCCCATCTTGCATTTTGCATTATTACACATACAGAATGCCAAAATTGTGTATTAAGTTATATAGAGAAAGATATCCAATCCATGAGAAAAAGATTTAAGAGAAAAGAACTTATTCTCCTATCTTATGGTTTAAACAGAAACAACTAAATTATGAAATGACAAGATACAAATAGACATTATACCTTGAATGCCATTGAATAACTTCCTGATGATTTTTCCCATCTACTCTTTGTGAGTCGGAGGTTCCAGATTGAACCCTCGAGCTACGATCTCCAGAATCACTTCCCACACCTAGCCATTATTGTTTTTGTCAGAATCAGTTCAATATTTTTTTTTCTCTCAGCACATTAACACCAGTTCAATAATCAAACAATACAAACACATCACACAAACAAAAATTTCCTCATACAATATGATTTCCAACCAAAATGCAGCCACCTAACCCTAAATGGTTCATAAAATATGCCGCAACTTGACTACCTTGAGATAACACAGGGACAATCGCCGATGCATCAGCATCATCTCGAACTGGAAGAATACCAATCAATCCCTTCTCTTCTCGCTGCCACAACTCTTGCTCCACCAATTTCACACTGCGTCCATAGTAATACATTTTTCAAGTCAACCTTTAGTCAACTTCCATAAAATGTACACAGTCTCACAACAAAAGAAGCAAAGTAGGACCGATAACATATGATTTTCAAAGTAAAGAAAATAGTTCAAGAATCCAAAAAGTTCAAACTAAGCTCCAACTTAAACTGAACTAAGTATCAAAAGATACAGACAAAAGTCAAACACAACCAAAATTCTCCCACGATATGCCGTACAGACGACAAAGAAAACAGAAAAAGTTGACCACAATCAAATTCCAGCACACAAATTCCTCCATCTCATTTCAACAAGAATCCGAATACTGATATCAATCGAGTTAAGTGATGATCCAAAGCTACAAGCTCCAAATTACCAGGAAAACAAAAAAAAAAAAAAAAAAAAAGTCAAAACAGCTCAAAACGAAACCAAGCCAATCAGAGTTTTCTTGAAGCTCAATAAAAACACATCTGATTTGGCATTAAAACTGAAATTATCCATCGCCGGAACAACAAAAAGAAAATAGAGCTGCAATCAGTAGCATTTCTTAACACATACCTGCTGGATGAAGTGCATCGAATCCGAATAATGGCGCCTGGTAAAAGAACCTTGTTTCTGAAAGGAAGAATTCCGAGTCGACTCGGTAACTCAACCGATTCCACCATGATTGCAACTTGATGAAGAAGAGAGAGAAATTGAAGTTTACAAAATCAAAGAAATTTAGAGAGAGAGAGAAAGAGAAAGACGTCTGTGGCAATGGTGGGAAGAAGGGAAGTGGGGGTTTAACGGATCAAAACGACGACGTCGAGATTTGCAAAAACATTCTGAATCTCTTTGATTAAGTTTTTTCTTTTTTTTCTTTTTTTTTTTCTCTTCTTCATCTAATATTTAAAACGAGTTGGTTTTGTAGAAAAGTCCCTTGAGATTTACGTAATTTGATTTTCGCCTCGGTTTGTTTTGGAAATTTCTTTGATGGACCCCACAGAAAAAAAAAAACACAATATCTTGATAAGGCGGTTGTGGAGTTTGGATCAAACTCCAACTTCAGTGCTGCCCTCACCTTTCATTTATTATTATTAGATCCAATAACCTATCCGTACATTTTTTGTTTTAGGCCATGTTTGGCTAGGGATGAGCATTAGGGGTAAAAATAAGACCAATCCAAACTCATCCGTTTAGTTTTTTAGTATCAAATTGGACTTCTTCATTTGTAATGGGAGAAAACCAAAAAGTATTGGTTTGGATCGAATTTTTATTGAAAAAATCAATGTAAACCAAACTGAACCAATAGTATAAACATATTCTTAAAACTAAATTATTCATTAAGTATCTTTTAATATTTCAATTATTATGGTGCACATGTATAGCCTTTGTTAAAAAAAAAAAAAAAAAAAAAGAACAATTATCATGTTACATGCATGTTTTTTTTATTTATAATAGTGTCAAAAAGATAAAAATGTCAAATAGAAATACTAAAAAGAAAAAAGACATAGTTTTAATTTAAACTTAGCAAAAAGGACTTGTTAAAACAAAATGGAGAGTAGAATAGAAATTTGGAAGAAAAAATAAAATGTCAAAAACGAGAACCAAACTGATAATAAATCCATCCAAATAAAATCAATCAATTGGTTTTGTTCTTTATTGTACATTGGTTTGGATTCTTTATGTGTAAAACCAATTAGTTTGGTTTTTTGTTAGCTCCAAGACCAACAAAATCGAACTGACTATCACCCATAGTGAGCATAATAGATCAAAAAATTGAGTCGACTAACCAAAATCGATCAAGCCGAAGATGGTCTGTCGTAGATAAGGAGGTCGATCGGTATCAGTTTGGAAAAAAATCCAAACTGACAACATTTTAAAATTTTTTAAAAAAAACTCAAAGGTTTGTACTTCTTCAGGGTCAGGTCGATTTGACATTTATTAAACTGACCATTGTTGGTTCGTTGGCAGTTTGGTTAGAAAACCGACTCCGACCAACCGATGTCCACCCTTACATTTGTCCTACTTAGTATTTTTTTTTCAATAATTGTAAAATGTAGGTCACAAGAGTAATATATAGTTATTTGATTAAATATGAAAGTAAAAATAGATAGGAAGATTGAGGTTTGTGGTAAATGTGTAGCACTTATGATTGAAATTGAATTATTTGCACCAAGTCACCAATTTAAGAAGTCGGTAAACCAAACCACCCTTAGTTTACACACTTTCAAGTATTTAATTTTACTAAAAATAGAAAAAATTTCATACAACTGAAGTACAAAATAATATTTACAGCACTTACTCTAACCACTTCTTAATAGATTTAGAGACTTAACACAATTATTAAAAGTTAAAATTACTGCATTTTTTTTTTTTGGATAAATAAGGGAAAGTCTATTTATTATTATTATTTTTATTTAATTTGGATAACTTAAATTATAAGGAAGATAATATATATATACATAGAGAGAATATTAATGATTAGTGGATTTGGATAATATGATATTCCATATTGGAAATTTCATAGACATTTTCTTGGGATTTAATTAAAAAAAATAGATAAATAACGTGATGCAGGTGGCAGCCGCCTTGTTTTGGCCCTTCGGTTCATACCTCCGTAAAATATGGTCTAAGACTTGGAGGTGATTACGTGGCAATTGTCGGGGTTGCTGACATAGCAACTCCCACATCACTGTGCAGCCGACACGAAGTTCAATTTGGAATTGATTTTTAAATGGTGAAATTTTAATACATGTTTAGTGGAAATTTGTCTAAAACATGTATTTAATTACACAAAATTAATTTCATATTTTATTTTATATTTTAAATGTAATTTTATATTATCAAAATTGATTTTTTATTATTTAAAATTATGTTTTAAAGTGATTTAATCTTTTTGTAATTCACTTCTAAACATGTTTTTGTATTAAATGCTCATTAATTTTTATAGGACTATTGAATTTATTAAAGAGTGACTACTGATTTTAGGAGAAGTTTTCGAGATTTTAGAAAAATAAATTTCACCAGAAAACTTACTTATGAAGAGGGTATGAAATGAACAGTGTGTTTAAAAGTGATTTTAATAGATTTAATCTTAATTTATCTTTCCAGATACAAAAAAGCAGTTAAACTTCTTACACTATCACTTTAACCCTTTTCAAAAATCAACATGAGATTCTTTCTTAGAAAAATAATTGGTTTTTTATTTCCACTTGATATTTAGGATTTAGTCGGATGTTACGTGTCATTACTATACTAGCATACTAGCATTCTTTTGTTGACCAATGATTAGGTGTACGCTTGCATGCTCTCATACAATCTTTTTAAAACTTAAAAATATATTAAATATTTTTAAAAAAATTTAAAACTAAATACAGACAAACTTCAAAGTTTAAAGACTCGTAAAAATAACGATCTCGTAATGGAACACGAGTTTTTAATACAACATAGGGCTAGATTTTAGTTAAACAAACGGTGTTTTTGTCTTGTCTTTATATGATATTTTAATGTACTTTTTTCCAAGCTTGGAAACAATTATTTTAAAATTATTTCAACGACCACATTTTTCAAAACCTACTTTGGAAAAATATCTCAATCAAAGATACCAATTAATTTATTTTTTGTTTTTTTTTAATCTCTTTTTCTAGAAATTAGTAAATGTATATATAGAAATTATATCTATAAAGAATGGCAAGTTGTATGTGTGTCAATTATTTGGTTCTCTAAAGTTGACTTGGATGAGCCTTTATATGTGTAAACATGTGTATGATTAATTATACCTACTCAAGCTTTTGTATTTTTCATTTAAAAAATCAAAAAGAAAATGTCATTTTTTGTATTTTTTATTTTAAAACTTTTCAACTTTGGTGGATTGGTTTTCTACTATTTAGTTAATTAAAATTTTATAGATGGAGCTTAACTACATGTCTAGGAGTGATTTTGAGATGGATTAAAATATTTTTTTCATGTTTAAAATAAATCAAAATTAATTTAAGGTCATACGTAATCTTTGTCGATATTCAATGCATAGACTCAAGCTATACGCCATGATCTTTGAGCCCTTCTAACCAATAACCTCATCGTATTTCGGAGGACACTAATGTCTATAACCTTGGTGGAAATTTTTCATCGAAATTTTGGTAGGGGAGAAAATTAGTCAACCCCTCAAAATTTTCAAAATTAGTTTTCCCTATTTCGATTTTGTTTTTTTTAATTAGGTACGGTAGTTTAGTTCAAGTTTTTTAGTTTTATGGTTCCAATAAAAAAAAATTGATCAAACCCAATACAATACGTACAGTTTCGGTTGAGTTATCAACTCATTGGAATTGGATTGAGTTCAAATAAATGATAATTTATTGGTTGAGTTGGTTCATAGGGTTTAGGGTTTAGGGTTTAGGGTTTATTGTTTTAAATTTCCAATACAATTAAAAAACAAAATTATACAACCCTCTTTTTTTACCTCGGCTAAAGAAAAACTTAAATCATTTTTCACCGATTCAAAATCTTACCAATTTCTTTTCCTCATAACCTAAGGTTGTATCCGCACCTAAATACAAAATCCAATGAAAAACTATAATTTAAAAAAAAAATCTCTAGATAGATAAAATCACAAGTTTAGCTTTATAACACTTAACAAGTTTCTCTCACGTGTTATATTTGTAAAAAAAATCATATTTTTCTCTTTCTTCTTATTTTCATCTCTTCAACAACCCGTCGTGCGTCATTTTTTGGTTGGTCCACCCACCTATCCCTCGTCATCACCACATTAAATTTTTCATTCAAATCTTCTTTTAGATACAACTTATTTGTTTAAGGTCGAATTTGAGCGATTCAAAATGCGTTGAAATTATATCTCTCCAGGTAGACAATATATAAATAAATGTTTGTTATCACTAAAACATCGGGTATGATTGAAGTACATCAAACTAACAATATATACATATATCTATTTTAGTTTAACCTAATTTCATGAATTTTAGATTATTTATTATCCAAAAATTATTTATAATAAGTTTTTAACACTATGAAAATACATTTTTTATAACATAAATTTAAATTGATTTCCTCTTCCCATTTCAATTTGGGAAGATAATTAAACAAATTTTTTGACATATTAAATTGTCACTTCTTTTTTCACCGAAATTTAAATAATGTCGCAGAGTAATCCAAACTTCAACACAATCCAAATATTTCACGGATGGATTAAGTTGGGTTGATTATTTAATAAAGATTGTTTGAGTTGAAAAAATTTACAACTTAGACAATTTGGTGTCTAGAAAGCATTCCTATCCAACTCACAAACACCCCTACTTCCTATATTTACATACAATTGTATAGTTTCACCCATCAATGTCATTTCTCATTGACATTTATCCAAATATTTATAATATATATCTAAATGTTATCTTACTTTATAGAAACAAAAATTTAAAAATGGTTGATTATAGTCTAATTAAGTTATAATCAAAACTTCATTAACTAATTGTAACAATTAAATTTCATAAAGTTCAATGAAATCTCTATTGATAGTTTCCACAAAATAATTATATAAATAAACAATTTTATAATGTTCCAACTAATTAGATGTTATTGTATGAAATAATTTAACATATAATTATTTAGTACCATACCAAATCAATCTTAGCTTGCATAATTACTAGGGCTTGCATGCCATATTGGCCAATGCTTTGCAAATTTAATATTATTATTGAGAATCTTTGATAACATTTTTCAATAGTAACTCTACCAATACATGCCATCTACCTTCATCTATAATAAGCTCAAGGGTTATGTTTTCATTTCATATTCAACTTTCCACTTAAGTTTTCTCTTGTTTTCTTTGTAATCACTGTTTTCATTACCAAGGAGAAGGTTAGAAGAAGGGATGTTGGGAGTCGTGGGAGTTCCTTGTCGATTAAGAGAAACAACATCCACACAGAGTTTCACAGGCTGACAAAGGAGGACGAGGACTCACAAAAATTCTCTAATACAATAGGTCTTTCAAGTGATCATATCATAATGATTGCAACTTACTTGTTACCTCAAGAAATAAACATATATTCTCTAATGGTATGTGCATATATACAAATTAAACTTTGAGATACACATTTTGCATAAATATGAGTCATGGGATATGTTCGAAACACTAGCTGGTGGAATGATTGAAACATTTGATTTGAAACCTATAACTATCCAAACAATGAGGGAATGTGCATGTTTACCCATGACTAATACTAAGATCACTAAGATGTTAAAAGTAAACCTACCTCTGTTTGGAAAGATGCCTTAAATCAACTTCGGGGAATGAACGAGAAAGTATATCCATTCACTAAAATTAAGGACTAGTAGAGAGTGTAGAGATTAAAATGCTATTTTTGCTTTGTACCTTGTTTTCAGAAGATTGTTCAATTCACATGAAATCATTACAAAGATATGCTATGTCATTGGGTTTATTTCAGGGTGTTCACAATTTGGCACAAGCTCGAGATAAGGTGACAAAATTGGTTGACGATCTTATATCATCTTCTCTGCTACAAAAAATTGGACCTAATACGCTGTAAAAATGCACGATCTAGTTCGTGATGTAGCCATATTAATTGCATCTAAGGATGAAAAACGTGTACAATCGAGCTATGTGAAAAACACAAATGAATTAGAGGTGTTTGTTTCCAGGTACCCTGCAATCTTGTATATTTAAATATGTAGTGGAATTACCTTACACTTCAACTACTTCTAATTACATTGTAGTGGAATTACCTTACACTTCAACTACTTCTAATTCATTTACGTTTTTCAAATAGGTCGATGTTCACATTTTTATCATCTTTAGATGTAATTCATATGGCTACATCAGGAACCAGATCATGTATCTTCACAACGTATTAGGTCCAATTTTTTGTAGCAGAGAAGATGATATAAGATCATCAACCAATTTTCTCATCTCATCTCGAGCTTGTGCCACATTGTGAACACCTTGAAATAAACATGATAAATGGAGCAATCTTCTGGAAACAAACTACAAAGCAAAAAATAGCATTTTAGCCTCTTCAGCTTCTATTTGTAGGCGAAGAATACAGTTTTTTGTTCATTCCCCTAATATTCATAGCCACAGTGTCTTAGTTGATACGAGGCATCATTCCCCTAACATAACCAAAATTAAGTTCCAGGCATAGAGCAAAATTTCTGGTAACTATATCTCAACATACCATGTCACTACCTCAAAGTAATTCAAACAAGTAAAACTTGAGCTTACGTAAATTTATTTATGTTATATATCTTTGTCAATCGATGCTTGATTCTCAAAGCCAAGCAAACCAACTTAATTCTTGTAGAGATCTTCATTCAACCCTGCCAAAAACACCATATTAACATCAATCTCTAAAGCATAGCTCCAAATCACAATTCACAACTCACTTTAGAGAAACATAACAACTTACCCAGATTGTTTCTTCATCCCAAATCATCTAAAAAATCCCGACATGAACGATCCAAGTAAGCTCGACGACAACTACCTTGCTGGATGATAGCACCAAGCCTCCAATTCAACCCCCATAATCAAAATTAATAAACAAATTGGAGAATCATCCCTTGATACTTAAACTCATATAATGCCAAACACCAAAACTCACCAAATATCGTCGCTCTGGTCTTTGAACTGTTGCACAACGGTTCAATCGCTCTTAACTGTTCCAAAGCCAACCACTTGAATAATAATAAAGTCAATAATTAATCCCAAAAACAATGGTTGGGCTAGCGACGACTGAAGGCGACAGCTCCGGGTGGTGGCTCACAAAAGTGGTGTACGGCATCTGAACCAGTACGTGCACGGCGGCGACCTGCAATCGACAACGAATGAAACCCACCGACACGTATGGTAGATCTCCGATGCGCGTGAAGGTCGGTGGCAAGGGGGTCGAAGAAGAGGGAGGGTTGAAGAAAAGGGTTTAACCCTAATTTCCTTCTTATTTCCTTTTCCCTCTTTAAGTCCACAAACCTCCAAAGATTATATAATACATCAATTTCACACAATTACCTAACTTGGGAAATTTGGACAGGTGGTCTAAATAAGACCCAAATGAAAAGCAATTACTATCTAGATAGTGAGGTATCTTTAACTTTAAATATTCTATTTTCTCTTTTCCTCGTTTTGCAACTTTTGATGTTTTTTTTTTCTTCCTTTCTTCTTCTTCTTCTTTTTTAACGATGTTTTCTGTGTTTTCTTATAGCCCAAATATCGCAAGATAATTAAATTAAACAATACCTCCAAATTTATGACTGTCACACATCATGAATTAGATTGTGTATTTTCTAGGTCCAACATTTTGAAGTAGAGAAGATGATATAAGATCATCAATCAATTTTGTCACCCATATACAAAACAAAAATAGCATTTTAGTCTCTTCATCGTTTATTTGATCATAACTTAATTTAAGTGAAGAATACACCTTTTCATTCATTCCCCTAATATTCATAGCCACCGATATCTTAGTTGATATGTGTCATCTTTCCCAAATAGAGGTAGGGTTATTTTTAACGCCTTAGAGACCATAATAATAGCCATTGGGTAAATATGTGCATTCCCTCACTATCTAGATAACTATATGTTTCAAATCAAACGCTTCAATTAGTCACCAACAATTGTTTTGAATATCTTCCATTACTCATATTTATGTAAAATTGTATCTCAAGATTAGTAATAGTTGTACGTGTCATTAGAGAATATATGGTTATCTCTAAAGATAACATGTAAGTATGATCTTGCAATCATTATGATCTACGTACCTTACTTAAAATATCCGTCGTCCACTAGTGAAATTATGTACAATTGTTTCTCTCTCTAAATCTACGAGGAACACCCACAACTCCGACATTTCCATCTATAATAAAAAAATCCAGGCAAGGCATGTCTAAAACTTTGAACTCCTTCATTTCTTAATAAAGAAAAATGAAAAAGTGAGAGACAACTTTAGGGATTGTTGCAATCTCAGTTAATATTAACAATAAAATTTTGGGCAACACCAACGTTTGGAAAAAGCCAGGGTAATCTCGTACTTTAAATACATTGCGGTATTAATACCTGATACTTGAACTACTTCCAAGAGTCATTTGCGTTTTTCACACAACTCGATGTACACATTTTTTCATACTTAGATTCAACTAATATTGTTACATCATGAACTAGATCATGCATTTTGACAGTATTGGTCTAATTTTTTTTAAGCATATAGAAGACGATATATGATCATCAACCAAATTTGTCATCCTATCTTGACCTTGGAACGAGACATAATTGAAGATGACTTTTTCTAAAAGATGATTTTAATCGTACAAGTTCATGTCACTTGAGCTACTATTAAAACATATCAATTAATTGCGCTATTATAATTTTTTAAATTAAATACTATCTATCACATGTATGCATTTATGAAAATGATATGCTCCTATCTTTGGCAAATCTTATCCAACCCTTATCCATTGTCATCTTTGTTTTTCATTCCCATTATTTGGAGCCTTTTATATATATATATATATATATATACATTTAGTAAGTAAGATTTTTGGAAGATATTATGATTTTATTTTTTTACCTTTTATATGTATTTTGATTAACTTATATTTTTAGATTGATGTCTCTTGAGGTTTTATATTTGAAGTGTTTATTAGGTGTCAAAGTTTTTAATTTCTAAGTTCAATAGATTTTAAACATTTGATTTTATTTCAGTTAATTCTTTGAATTTTTAAGTATATCGTTAATAAGTCACTGATACATTCTATGATTTCTTAAAATTTATAGATTTACTAGACAAAATGAACATTGTTAGACATAATATTTAATCTTGTATTAAATAGATTAGTCGAACTACAACATTTTTGAACACTCTATTATCCCTTTTTGAAGTTTAATAATCTATTAAATATAAAATTAAATTTGTATAAGATTTATTAAATATTTTTTAAGGCTTACGTCATTTGTTTTTATTTGGAATCAAGTAAGTTCAGTAAATGAAGTAAATGATTTTGAGTTGAATATTGATAAATAATTTAAAATCTCTTAGATTGTTTGAAATGAGAAAGTTTGAAATGATGTGTTTGGATTGAACCAAAAAATAAAAAAAAGTTGAAAATTATTATTTTTTAAAGTTAACAATTTATTAATATAGGCTTATAATTGAGAATTATAGGGATTAAGAAAACATACATTTGTAACTCTACTCTCAAATTAAATTAGTAAAATGCAAAAAGGAAAAGGAAAAAAGAGGAGAAAAAACCGAATCCTAGGCCCAATAGAAGAAGCCCAAAATTCATAAGTTGGGCCAATGGAAAAGGCTCAACAAAGGAAGCCCAAAGCAAAGGGTTGGGCCAATGGAAGATTATATTTAAATTTAATAAAATAAAAATAAGAAAGGCGTTTAGGGAAGGGGGACTGAATGCTCGCCGGATCTCTTTACAGTTTCCCGCCGTCGCAGATTTCCCGATCTGTTACCGCCAAACTCAAAAAAACACTAACAAATAACCCAAAAATCTCCCGCCTTTCAACAAATTTTCAAAAATTCTTCACCAATTTCACAATTCTCATCCCCTTTCTCACCCTTTCCCCTCCAAATTCCCCCTCCTTTCCTCTTCTTTCTTCTTCTCTAACCCTTGCATGGCGGCTCCGTCGCCAACCCTTAGCAACAACAGCTCTGACACTGCCACCACCACTGCTGGCGCGGTTACGGCTAACGTCGCTGTTTCCCCCAACCACTTGGCCAACCGTACAGGAACGCCGCCGAAGACTCTCCGCGGCCTTAACAAACCCAAGTGTAGGGTTTGTGGCAATGTTGCTCGTTCCAGGTTTAATGATCTCTTCACTTGCTGTTTCCTCTCCTTCTGGCTTGAATTTTATCTCTCATGCGCTTGAAACCCTAGATTTGTTTTGTTTTGTGGATTGTTTTTTTCAGCTTAGTATGTATCGGATGGTACTTCGGAAAATTTCAAAATTAACGTTTACTTATCTTACATTTTCTCATAAGTAGATTTGGTTATATTATTTGGCCCCTGCATTAGCTGATTAGCTGATTTGATATTTGATTTGCAAGTTGTTTTAGAATCTTCAACAATATTATCCTAAACTGAAATGTGCTCGCAGGTGCCCTTATGAATCATGCAAGAGCTGTTGTGCGAGAAACCAAAACCCATGCTATATTCACGGTAAGAAACTGATCTATCTATTGGCTACACTGTTACTCTGTTTTTGTTATTTATCTTTTGCCATGGCATGTCAATTTTAGCGAATGTCAATTTGTCTATCATGGATTATTCTTGTTTGTGTGTGTGTGGTGTGTTGAATCTTCACCTCCATCTCTGCCCTTTCTGAATATAGGGATGGGATTATGCGGTTATGGTGGGGATACATCCCTTGTAACCTTGGAACACTCTTGCTAGAAAAGGAACTAGTGATTCTCAGGACACAATATGCACTTAGTGTTTCGAAAGGAACTCATATTAGGGGCTGAAGGTTGCTATTTTTTTGGTTTGAAAGAGGCTTATGTGTATATGAGAGTGGTGGTGTTATAATCACTGTGATCAGTAATTTGTTTCCACCTTTTAAAGATTTTTATAAATTATTTGTAGTTAAATTGTCGCTTCTGTATTACACCACTCCTAGGATAAAGAAGCCTTTACATTGCTTTAAGCCATTTAAAACATTCAAATTTAATAATTGGATTGATTTCTAGAGGGGTTGAGACTTCTTGGAAGATATTTGGTTCCTCGATAGGTTATATAGTCTCTCTTTGGCTTTGGTGCAATGATTTTGTAATTACTCTTTAGGTCTTGTTTTGTTCGATTTGATCCTTTTTTTTTTGTTTTAGTTTGGCTTTTTTGCTAAACTATTTTGCGGAATGCCTCTTGTATTCTTCTATTTCTTTCTATGGAAGCTAAAAGATATATAATCTTTCTTAGTGAAAGATGGATTCACATTCAAAAGCCATCAAGTGCATCTAGGGCTTTTTCCTTTGCTCGTCCTTATCGGCTAAGAAGCACATATACTAAGTTTGGCTAGTGCGTCTGAGTCCGACATGTGTTGGACACTCTAACATTAGTTGGACACGTATTGGACACTTGTTGGTGTAATGGATGTGTTAGACATTAATTGTACACAGTGGTTCAAGGCGTGCTCCTTGGGTCGCCTAAGGCGAGGGGCTAGGCAATTTTTGGTTGTTGCGCTTTGAAAGTAGCTAAGGCGAGCTCCTTCAACCAGACGCTAGCCTAATTGTGCCTGTTGTCGCCTTGATGCACATTTTCCCTAAGATAAGACGAGGACCTGTCCTCTTTTCCCAATTTTTTCCCTTTTGATATCTCAAAACATGAGAAATAACAAAGTCTAGTGAAGGAGAAAAAATAAAAAGAAGAAGTATAGAAAAAAACGAAGGACTAGAAAGAAATAAGAAGAGAATGGTTGGAAGAAGGAGAACAAAAGAATGTAAATAGTTACAGAAAAGGTGAAAGTAAATAGAAAGAAGAAGAAAAGGCAGTAGAAGGAGAGTCTAATTCGAGACACTAGTTGGCTGCATGAAACTGCCGTATGACATTATTAGTAAGAAGAATCAAATAGTGATAGTTGCATGAGTTTCCATTTGGCAATTTCCTCCCATAAATAATAAATACAAGGCTTTATGTTTAGGAGGCTTATAGGGCAAGGATTTGGTTATTATAGTTGGTTTATAATAGTTTGTGTTCGGGGTGTAGATCATCTTAGTTTGAGTTATAATAGTATGTGTGTAAGGTGTAAACTATTTTAGTTTGAGAAGGAAATAGTAAACACTGTAGCAAAGAATAAAAAATAATGAATGCAACATAGTCAAAACTGTAGCAAATAGGAGGGAGTTTGAAATTTTGGAAAGTACAAAATAGTATTTACTGTAGCAAGAGATAGTTATTATAGTCTTGAATAATGCTTGTCCCAAACGGCCCCTTAAAGGTTGCATGGTTAATGGGTAATTCTTAGATTACTTTTTACCCTATAAAATAAAGTCTATCACCCTATAAAATAAAGTCTATCACTGTATCTCTACTTTTTCCAAAATAGTTCATTTGTTTTTTCTTTGAAGTTAAATATTTTATAATATTTTTATGCTCTTAGATTTGAGTATTTACTGGTATTATTAGTATGTAAATGTTAATAGATATTATTAATTATTTTATCTAATGTTTCTTGCTTCTATCAAGCAATGGCTTTTTGTCACCTCTTGCCTTGAGGCAATTAGAAAACTTGTAGTCTTAGAGTGCACCTTGCGTTTTGAAAACACTGACAATTAATCTATATAGGCTGAACGTTTGTTTGACAAGCATCAAACCTTTGACTTTGAATAAATTTTGAAAGCAAAATACATCAAACTCCTTTTTTAATCATAGAAATGCATAACCTTAATGATATATATTTTAGAAAAGCTATATTTTTAATAAATGTGTCATTGTCATGTTTGTGTCCTAGTGCTTAGTCTATAGGCAATTGCATAGCTTTCCTTAGAAATGTTTAAAGTAAACTCATGATATATCCGATTGGGTGGAGAATATTTTATGCTTCTCTTTCTCTCCTTTTATGATAAACCAAAGTGTCATTAAAGATTAATTAAAAAAATACAAATGTAAACTACAAGAAAAAAGTGGGAAACGAACTTAAAGAAATTACAACAAAAGGGCTCTAATAGTTTAGAAAAGTGATGATAGGTAACCACTGAACTCCTTACTCATTGACATCTAAAGGTAGGGGCATTAAGCTTAATCAAGACTTGCATCTCTTCAAAATTCTCCACCCTGCAAATTGGACTTGAAAATTGATATCTCTATAAGACCTCTGATCTTTGAGTAACACCTACCTAGAGGTTTCATGTCCGAATCTTGGAGTGAGCTTAATAAGGAAAAATCCTCAATATCTCAATAGTCAGAGTCTTGGGGTGGGTATGCACATTATTTTATTTTATTTATCTGTTTATTTTTAATTTTAAAATTGACATCTCTATAAAGCGTGCTTCAGTTCAGAAGTACCCTTACATAAGTGGCACCAATGAGGTCCTAGAGACATGAGAGGTCAATCTTTGGGTAAGGTCAATTATACTGAATCTGCCGTGAATGGGATTGCCAGGCAAAAAACTTGACATTATCTGAAATTCCAACCTTCCAAAGTGAGGATAAATGTGGGGTGGGGGGTGGGAATTACATAGGAGAGAGAAAAAGAACCATGAGAAATCTGTGGAATTAGTGGTCCATATGCAAACATCTCTAGTCTTGGGTAATGGAAGAAGATGGCATGACCTTACTTGTCAAGATCTGTCTATTCTATAGATTGTGCAACTATCCCTTGAATTCTAAGAAGATGCCGATCTACCATGAAAATAAATTGTACAACTATGCCCTTTCTAGTTTTGATTTAGAGGAAGTAAAAATCAAACTAATATGACAATGGTATAACCCTCGTGACATTGTTCTTGGTTTTACTCAAAAGACCTCATACCAATGGAGATATTTGGAGGGTCGTGGTAGGATACCACCTAACAAGAAAGCTTCAAGAGCACAAAATACTCAAAGATAGAAATGTGTTGAAATATAAGACAAGTTACAATATATCATAGCCATTCAAGAGGGCTACACTCCCAGATTCCTACAATGGAAATCCCTACCAAACCCACTATGTCTATTTATAACTAAAACCTCAACAAATTCCTTAGCTAATTATTAATATGTGCTTACTCATAAACATATTAATATTCCTAATATAACCATAACTAGGGCCCTTACACGTCATAATCTCTAACCAGTGGTTTCGGGGTCATGCCTTTGACCGCCATGCCGGTAAAATTCTCAGTGCTAAACAAAGAAGTGGCGAGTCTTGAAAGATAGCAATGGTGGAGATTTGTGGTAGAGCTCTAAGGGATTAGTGGTATACTAATGACAAGAGGAGTTGACTTGAAGAGCTTGATGGATCGATGGCCATTTGAGGGGAGGTTTGGTGGTCATTTGTTCAAGGGGATGATTGTTGGGAATGTGTAAGACCCCTAGTTACGAGATAGTTGGTAGGAGGAGTATATTAGTAATTAGACAACAATTTGTTAGGCTTTAGTTATAAATAGTCGTTAAGAGCAAGGCGGTGAAGATGTTGGTAGTAATTTCCCTTGGGAAAGTTAGGGGAGTCTAAGCTCTCTTGAAAGGCTAGTGATTACCTTGTTACCTTTCTATGATATTATATTATATTATATTTCAATATATTTTCATATTTCAGAGTTTTTGAGTAGTTTGTGTGTTCTTGAGTATTTTCTTGTTAGGTGGTATCCTAATAGAATGCAATAAAGTCCCACACTGGCTAAATAAGATCATGGATAAATGACTAAGTGGTTATGGGTTCAATAGTGCGGCCATCTATCTAGGAATTAATTTTCTACGAGTTTCCTTGATACATAAATGTTGTAGCGTCGAATGGGTTGTCCTCTAAATTAAACAAAAATCATATTATAAATGTACAAAAAAATATTATAAACGAGTATATAAATGCTCAGATTAGCTACGATGAATGTACGGTTTAGCCTTTTTGTATGGATATGATGATGACGCTAAGGGGGTGTCAACCTAGTTGAGATGTTCGGGTGCGCCTCCTGATCTCCTAGGTCTCTTTATGTTTATTTTTCTTATGATATAAACCTTTTGTACACTGAGATTATAGTTAATAAAGAGACCGCGTTTCCTTTAAAAAAAAAAAATCAATGGATTAAACAATGGGTTGTCTTTTTAGGAAATCGTATTATTCGTTTATAGTCTGGGCATTTAGAATAGGAATATCTGCTCCTGTACATATTTTGTTGTTGACCTGTCTGCAGTTTTGCCTGGTAGGTTGAGGAAGACTTGTGGTTTTGTTAGTTTGAAGGTTTGTTGTATGATTCTGATATTATTGATTTTATACTGCAGTGTTAAAAGCAAATGCGACTTTTCCAGACAAGACACCTTCTTCTAGCTCTCCTCTATTTGACAAGCAATCACCAGATCCATCGTCATCTGGGTATGGGAGTTCTAGACACCATTTGATTTCACTTTATGCCTTTAATTATTTGTCACAACTACGAAGTGAAATTTGTTCCTGATATTGGTTTCCACAATCTTGCATTTCGTCTGGCAACTGATCAATAGGCTCGTCATTATATTATTGGTTTAAGATCATGGAAGATTTTACAGCCTTACTTGAATAGGATTTGTTCTATAGGTTGTACATTTGTATCCGTGAGTTCCAAAGATCGTGGAGGATTTCCTTCACTCTTTTTTAACGTCTTGTGAACTCCTTTAAAGTTAGTTTGATAATATTCTTCCCCTCCTGAACATCATATCAGATTACTTCTCTGGGATCCAACCCCCTCTACAGCCAACTGTTTAACATGTACTAATTCCATCACGACCATGCTTAATTAGGCTACCATTACCATAGTCTGAATAGCCATGTTTAGGCTTTTCTTCTGGCTCTGGGCGTTGAGATTTTCATTTTTGTTGGTTTTGTGCTTCAGGACTTCGCATAGAGTAGCTTCACTTCGACAACTTTCTAGCAACTTTTCCCAATTCAACACTGTGCGACTCCCTGTCCGTTCACCAAAGCTATTGACCAGAAAGGTGTTCATAATTAGTCAATTTATCTTCTGCTTTGTAGTTATTGAACACAAGTAAATTTCTTATTCTAATTTGAGAAGGATTTTAGGATGCCGTCGCAATTAATGAATGGAGATTTTCCAAGTTAAGGGAATTTCGCGAGAGACATATTGAAGCAGAAAATGAAGCTTTCGATCGATACATGAAGAATGTTAATCTATTGGAAGAGGTCTTTTCCACGAGATCTATGGTTGATGATAGGTCTCTTAAAGACGGACCCTCTATAAACTCTGGTACAGAAGCCAACCCTGAGGAAATGACACCTGGATTGAAGTTAAAGTTAGGATCTACATCGGACAACTCTAGAAAGCGGATACGCAAAATTGTTGAAGACAGATTAAGGAAAATTAAAATAGTCGAGACAACTGATAACGTCGATGAGGTCACTGACGATGCCCAAGCTGATGGGGCTGCAGACCAGACGAATCTTAATGATGGATGCAAAACGACAAAAGGTTGGGATGTAAAAAGAACTCAAGCTTTAGGTGATCTCATCGACAAGCTAAACAAAGCCCGAAATGAGGAGGATTTAAAATCTTGCTTGGCAATGAAACATCAGCTTTTTAACCAACACAAAACAACATCCAGTCAAACAGAATCTGAAGAGACTGACACGTCCAAGGAGCAGCAAGTTACAAAGAAAGATTTAGACTCAAGGAACGAATTGGGTTATTCATTGCCAAAGTTGATTAATAAAACTAATATTGATCAACAAACTCTGAACCAAATTGATGCTCACTTTTCTTCTCTCAAGCAGATAGGCAATCTATGATTTGATGCAGATCTTGTTCTCTTTTTTTTTTTTTACCCCACTCTATTGACACTAGGTTAAAGATCTCTAAACATGATGCTGTTATGACCTCATGTAATTTATTCTCTCAACAGCCATTGATGTTTATATGGCAACAGCATTAAATGTGCATTGTCTCTCCACAAAATTCCACACCTCATTTATCTGATCTTTCCTTACTTGTTATGAAATGATCAGTTGGATCATGAACCTTGAACTTGGGTTTGAGATTAGGATTGAGATTGAAAATTTTCAAAGAAAGATCAGCTTATGCCAGATGTTTGTGAAAAGGATGTTGAAGAAAAGGAAAAGCTTGTAACATGGGCTGTTCTTTTGGGCCATAAGATTGCAATAAATGGGCCTAAAATAGTATCATAGTGGGTTAATCATTGATCTTTCTTTTTCAAAAGTTGCAACATGTGGTATTCTTCTACAGGATAGAGATATTTGGCTTTTTGTTAAGTCACAAAATGAGGTTGTTAAGATGCCTCAAAGAAAAGGGAATTCCTTTGATTCCCCCCCACTAATGGCTATGTAATGTTGGTTCATTCCAATAGCTAAAGATAAACAATTGAAAGTAGTAAGTTTGTATAATGGGGACAGCCAAACACAACCATATATCTCATTCATTATTTATCTTTGAATCAAAGTCATTTGCTTCAGATGGGTTGCTTGCACATTCTCACCACCCAACAACCAAAGACCAAATAGAAAAGAGGAAAACAAAAAAAATCCATATGGGTTCCATAGGAAACATTGATCTAATTATGACAAACAATTCTATCTTTTAAGTCCTTTTTCTAATCTATTGTGTGCATTTGGAGTTTCTTAATGGGATGGGCATTGCCTTTTCTCTTTGCTTTATTCTTCCAAATATATTTTAGGTTAAGTTATACGTTTAGTTTTCCGACACGACTTTTTTTTTCTTATTTAATACATTGAACTATTGTAAATGTTTGAGATATTGCTTGAGTCCTTAACTTGTCATAACTCACTCAATGTTTGAGTCTCCCATTATAATTCTTGAAGTTCTCAAACTATTTCAAAACCTTAATGGTTTACGTTGCTTACTATTTTGTAACCACCTTTTATAATCTAGAATAAAATAGTTTGTCCCACAAATACAAACTATTGTAATCAATAGATTATAATAACCAACTCAACTTTTCAAATAACCTCGTAAGTTAAAAAATGTTCAATTTTGTTCTATAGATCCCGATATTCATTTTTTAAAAAAAAACAATTAATTGAACTATTAGATATAAGTTTAAAATTTAACCAAACCATAAACTCTGGATTTTTGTGACTAATAAATTCATGAATTCTAAGAATATTAATGTCCAGAAAAATTAAATTTGTGATTTTGAAAGTTAAGAAAAGAATTAAAATAAAGAGAGATTGTTTTTTCGATGACAAAACTATTGAAAATACTTTTAAATAGACGTTTACTATTATCCACCAGTGTCTATCACTAACTATCACTACAAGTATAATCAAAACCCAAGGACAAGTTTCATAGTCTTTTTTTTTTTTTTTTTTTTTTTTTTTTTTTTTTTTTTTTTTGAACACAAAAAAAAGAGGTCAAATGCTTTAAGTTTTCAACGGGTTTACTCATCTCAACATCCAACTTTTTCAGAAGCCATTAGGCATTTTTATCAAACCCCATTATCATGGCATTATATATGATTATATATTTCTGAGTTAATGATTTAAATTCATTACACACACAAAAAGATAATAAAATAAAAAATAAAATAACCCTTCTGAAGAACAAATTATCATTATTATTCATAATGATTAATAAGTCAAGGAAATGGGACAACCACAATACAATTAATTTATATGAATTATTCACTCCTAATGTGTCTTTCTCACATGCTTTCCTTTTGTTGCCTTCAACCTAATCTCTCTCTCTCTCTCTCTTCAAATGCTTAGCCATAATTATAATTATGTTGGATTAAAGCCTATAAATGTGTTATATAACATATGTATTAATTATATAAATTTAGTTAAAATATCATTTTTGTTTTCATATCTTGAGACTCGTTCAATTTTAATCTCCAATATCTAACTGTCCTATTTTAGCCCCTGTACGTCTTAAATTTACTCCCTCGAAGGTTAATATGTAATGAAATGAGTTAAAACACAATAATAATTTTCATGCAAGAAAATACAGTATATTGATTTCAAAACTAGTAAAAATACTAATACATAACAATTTTTTTTTTTAAAAAAATGAACTATAATTTAGTGAGAAGAACTAAATTTAAGCTTAATTAAGAATATGTGGACAAAAATTAAAGAATTAAAAGTGCATATAATAAATTTCAACAATTTGAGTATATTGATCAAAATGATATTTTAACAATTTATTGGGAAAGTAGTTTTTTTTCTTAAAAAAATATTTTTTAACATATATATATATATATATATATATATATATATATATATATATTTGTAAATAAAATAAAAAATATAATAATTGGTTGGTTCAGAAGTGTGTGTTTTGTCTTGCAAAATCAGAGGCAGGAATGAGGGTGTTTGTGTATGATATTGTTTGTTCTATTAGGGTTGGTTTCTGATAGATGCCATTTCCACTGCCCTTTACCCTCATGCTTCACAACAACAAGGACATGCATCTACCACATTTTTCGTGTTTTAGAAAGATCAACGTATGTCATACGGATTGTACTCACGTATATTTGAAAAAAAAATCAACATCTAGATTGGCTCGATTTAATGATTTTCGAGGTAAAGACTCAACTCATTCGATTCATAGCTCACAAGTGATATAGAAAGTTAGGAAGTAGGGTAATTTCATGAAAACCATTATTGTTTATGTTGACATTGTTTGATGAGAAAATTAACCTTAGCTTGGATTAGGGTTTTGTTCTTTTCCTCTTTGAGTTGGACTCAAAAGAGAGGAAAGAGCTAATTTTCTTGAAATTTAATGATATTTTGGTTTATGATTCACTATTTTTTGGTACATTTTATTATTAATACCAAATAAACAATTTTGGTGCCTAATCTTTGTTGGGAAAATGGATTTACAAAGTAGAGGACATTCTAGCCAATCCCTAGCTTTGACACCATTTTGTTTTTTTTGTATATATATATTTATTGGATTGAAGATTTACCTTTGATTTATGATTCGTCAATAAACTTTAAAATGAATTTTTCATATAGCAAAGTCTAGTTAGTCGACATGGTTTAATTTTACTACGTCATTCTAAAGTTTTCCGACATCAAAATATAGAAACTAAATTCAAAATTAAAGATTTTTTTTTTTATAATTTTGATAGGGACCAATCCATTATCGAAATTCAATGTAAAATACTCTTTTATCATTTGTTTTTTACTTTTACTTAATTCAATAAGTTAAAATATATATTTCAAACAAATTATAGGTTCGAATTCCGATCTCACCCAAATGTGGCACGTATTGATAACAATATTAACTCTAATTTTTTGCATTTTTAAATTTTTTTTTAGTATAATACAATTGGGATAGGACTATTACTTTTTTCTTTTTCTTTTTCCCCTACATTTTAAAATAGAAACTTGGATGACAAATACAATTATGAAATGACAAGTTTGGTTTAGGCCAAATCTTGATAAAAAGACAAACCAAATTTATAATTCAATTAATCACATTAGCAACTCAGTTATAATTATATGGTCCCTACCCCACAAAAATGCTTCAAATTTTTGCCCTAAAAAATTGCAATTTTCCCTCTCCATACAGGTGTGTGACTGTCTATATATATATATTTGTTATCCTTAGAAGATTAAAGACAATAATGTATATAATATGGTTTTCATTGGACAAGGCATTTATCATATCTATTGATTGATTAATTAATTGAAGGAAGATTAGGTTAAAAGAAGCAGGTGGGGAGAGGCAATGGGAAATGGGAGTTTACCCTCCATTTTTAACTAATTAATTAAACTCACAATAATGTGGTTTTAATTTTTTAAACTATTTTGGATAGGATCAAGATTCACCCAAAAAAAAAAAAAAAAAACCCTGACTTTTTTTTTTCCCAAAGATTTATTCTTTTTTTTTTTTTTTGGGTTGGTTTCTTTCATATATTTCAAATTATTTCATTTAGGGTTTTTGTGACTCTTTTTTTTTCTTTTTTTTTGTATATAATAAGTGGGGGTATGCAAATTTGAACCTCTAATTTTAAAGGAAAGGAATACATATCAATTATTGATTTTTGAACGTGATGGTGATGAGGAACGAGAATCGTACGTCGGGGCATCAGAGAGTTTCTGTACAAGATTGAGATGGGGTTCCGCGTCATGTCAATTACTATTAAACCATGGTTATTTGACGAAGAAAATTCACTTTGAAAATTACAAAAACTAGTATAAATATATATATGTATCTTTTTAATTGAGGCATATTAATTCTTTTAAATTATTTTTTTATTTAACAATCCGTGGACGTCTAAATTTGAACCTTTAACTCTTTTTTTTTTTTAATTTCATAAACAAATTAAGCTATCTTTAGGTTTGGGAATTTTAAATCATCACTTTATTTGCCTCATTATAAAAATTAATTATTTGTTTATCTCCATCAAATTACACATCCCACAAAGATACAACCTTATTATATATCAATCTGTTGGTTAGTTTCTTTTTGAAGTACTTTTTTCTTTGCAAAGCATTGAATTAGTTACCTGCGATGATGGAGAATCGATCTTCCGATCTTAAAGTTGATAATGCAAAAACTATATCAACGCCTGTATTTCTAAAAAAAAAAAATGGAAGAATTTAGATTTGAACCACTTGTTTTTATAGAAAAATTTAAAAATCTTATTTTTCTCTTTCCATTTTTTTTATTTTAGGAAAAAGAAATTAGTGGGCTAGGAATTTTTTGAGAACAAAAACAATCAAAATGATAAAATCACATTAGGAGACAATCATAAAAAACCCATTTAAGATAAGGAATAGATAGAAAGGGAAGATTGTTACTCTTCCAAAACTTTGAATGTGAGAGAATACGTCCTTACTAATTCAATGTGTTTGTAAACATAAACATAGCTCAATAGATATATAAGTATGTACTCGAGATCGAGAAGGAAGAAATTTTTTTGAGAAAAAATATTTTCTTTTTCTAAAAAATGTTTCTATAATCAATATTCTAGGTACAACTCAATCTACGAATATTTGAATAACTCTAGTACTTGGTGAAAAAAAGAGAATACTTAATAACTTTGGTATTTAAAATGGAGGTCAATTTTCAAGGTGTCTGGATAGTGTAGTTGGTTATCATACTAGTCTCACACATTAGAGGTCCCCGGTTCGAAATCGAGCTCAGACGTTCTAAAAACTAGACCTAATTAACTTGTTTATTAGGTGAATTACGTATGTTAGTCATTGTGGAACTATTTTCATGTTAAGAAAAAGACTAATCTTCTTGTTATGTTTTTTTTTTGTTTTAAAATAAGAGAAGGATAAATGGATTAAAGTGTAATTATATAAAATAAATAGACCAAACTCATCAATTTAGAATGATATGCACCAAAAACACAAAACCATAACTGCTCCACAGCTCCATTATTATTATTATTATTATTATATTAGAATAATATAGTCGGAGTTGAGGGATGATGAGGGTGTAGGTGTAAACCTAGTTGCGAGGCTCTACCCTGGCTTTTCGTCACATCACTCGCTGATGCGAATTTGGGAGGCGTTGGGTCGTCTCCTTACTAACCTCTCTTATCTCCGTATTCTATTAAAAATATATATGTATCACAAGAAAAAAACTCTTGTTGAACAGAAAATACTCGACTGTCATCTTTTAAAAATATCTAAGACAAGACTTTTTTTTTTTTCTTTTTTTACAAATATTCTTTGGATTGGATCTAGGTAAAGTCTCTTTGATCTTCTTTAAATGTTTGGACCTTCTTTCATCCATTATATGTAGTTCTAGTTTGGTTTTTCAAAAAGCCAAAAAACAAGTGAAATTTGTTTTTGGCATATTCAATGTGGGACCTCCTCCTTCTTTAAAAGGGCGGCTTAGGTGATGGATGAGCTAATATCATTTCTATATGATAATTAAATAAGAATTAGTGAAAAACAAACTATAAGTTATATAACAAAAATATATATTATTGAATATAACAAAAAGAAAGAAAAAAATACACAAAATAAGATATATACTTGTAAACCTAAAGGGAAAGACTTGTATTAAATGTGATTTTCATAAAATCAAAATTGATTTAATAGGATTAAAAGTATGTCTCGGAATGAATTTGAAGTCGATAAAAATAGTTTAAACTTTTAAAATTAAATTCAAATATGTCTTTAGGATTGAATTCAACTAGACCGATAGGAATGTACTTTCAAAAACTAAAAAAGGATTTTTAATGATAATGTACTTATTTAGAGAACAAGGACCGATGAGAGTATTAAGAATATGTTAACCTCGTTGAGATATCTCAATTCATTGATCACTCAAAACGAAGAGTATCCTATTAAAAACATAACAAAAAAAAAAAGTTCTTATTTTTCTAAATTTGGCTAAGAATTGAATTCTTTTATTTAAGAAAAATGCAAAGACATGATAAGAAGTTGAGAAGAAATAAACTAAAAGTTCAAGATTGTTAGATAAAAAAAATTCAAACTTCGAAAACCTAGCAATATATGATTTTTTAAAAAAAGTTCAATGACGTATTAGGATCGAAATTTATAAGTTATTAACCCTTGTTTTATTAGTCAATTATCATTATACATATAAGTACAAGACACATTGCATTCTAGTATTATAATTAAGAATTGCCCCCACCTTATGATCATCATCAAAATTTAAATCAAACAATTAAACATCTAAATCAATCTCAATTTATTTATTTATTTTTTCTAGAAATTAAAAATGTCAAAGAAAAATAAAATTATGAAACAAAATGATGCCAAATCCATCATTCATTTAGATTACATATGAAAAGAAAAAAAAACATTGATTAGAGTTTGAAAATTTCTATTAATTAATTCCACATAATTCAAACAAATATTTGATTATGACATTTTTAATATGTTGTTTAATTATAATTATTAAAAAAACATAATCAAGCTGTCTTCCTCATTAATTTGTCATTAACTCAATTTGATCATAGCTGTGATATGGGAAACTCAAACTAAATTTATTTCAAATTTCATGTTTTTGTTTAATAAAAACAAAAGGGCTTTAAAATAGACAGCCACCATGGATTGTCCCAAAACCAATCTTTTCAATCTTTTCTCCACAAGAGTTATTTCATTCACACCCAATCTTTTCATGTTTATTTTAATTACTTTTAAAGACAAATATTAATCACAAATTAACTTTAATATCGGTAATTAGTATATATTTTTATTTATAGATAATAATGGTTGATCTATGTACGAATGGCGATTGACTTAAATGGCAGTAAACTATCAAAACGAACGTAAACTTAACTGACATATAATATATGTTAACGATCAATAGACTTGAAACTTCGAATCCACGCCCATTTTTATTGTACTACATAGTTAAAATAGACATTCCTATTGAAATAACAAAGAATGAAAATATCAAATAGGGAACAATTTAACAAAAAACATATATATAGAGAGAAATAATTGTGACCAAAGTCACATTGTAGCACATGATGTGCTTGATCTCACAAATCTTCTCATCTTATAATGGGTTTCCATTGGATTGGTAAGTGGGAATTTTGGGACCCTTTAAATTTAACCTCTCTTTAAAGTGGGTGTGTGTGACAAGGACAACTTAGGTCCAATTTAATGGAATAATAATAGTAAAATAAAATGGGTTTTGGGGTACCATAGTACCTTGTCTTAAGGCCATGTTTGTTTGCTAAATAATAATAATAATGCCCTTAGTGGGGCCAAAACATTTTCTTATCATTTGCTAAAGTCTTTTAATAAAGGTACAACATTTTGTCCCTTTTTCTAAAACTAGATTTCAAATAATAATATACCTACAAAATTAAATGGGGCATGTGACATTTTAAGTAATTATGAAAAAGGCTTGTGGGATATCAAAATTAGGGTTTTGGTTTGTGCCCTTATGAAGGAATTGATTCTCATTACCATGAAAAGGAAAGAGTGAATTAATGAAATCTAAAATCATACGATAATTTTTTTCGAAAAAGTTATTTCAATTTTGCTTTGGTTTCGCTCTTCATTGGTAAAAAAAAAATGCTGCTAGAATAATAGATGTGAATCAGTTGAATAATCGAACGTAAAATTCTATGTTAGATTAAAAATCTTGAGTTTGGATATTATCATATTCAAGAAATCTATTATGCACGTAAATATCATATATTGAAATGAATTTTGAGAATAATTTAGATCATACAATATTTTTTAAATTGATTGATTTAATGACAAGACAAGATTGAACATACTTTTATAAATGATATCTTATCTATTTATTATGAATTTTGGAATTTTTTTGAAAAGTAGGGTAGCTATAATGTTGCATTCATTTGGATGATAGAAAGTTATATGAATACATTCATTCTTACATATTTTAAATTCAAAAATTGAATTTCAAATCTTTGATTTGATATATCAGAGCATGTATATTTGAAAATTAAATAAAACTTTGAGATAAGAACTTTGGACTTCTTTTCGAGATACTATTAAAAATACAAATTAGTTCAAACCATAGTTTAATGTGACATTTTAGTTTTATACTTTTTTCCGTGACAAGTTAAGTCTCATCGGTCTAATTAGGTAAATAATTGATTACTTTTTTTAATTAAAATCTTAATTAATATAATTAACTAAATATAAGTCCATGCATCGACATCTTTAAATGCAAGATTAACGTGTGTAATAGGTAAGAAAAAAAATGCTATAATCAAATAGATTGAGTAAATTTTATTATTTTTCATATTTGCAAGTGTTTTGCTTGTTTTAAAAATATAATTTATACTTCTACGATAGGATATTTGAGAGAAAATTAACTTTAGTAAGTGATTTTTTGAGTATATATTTTAAAAAATTAAATTAAATGAAAATAGCTAATCTAAATTGAATTATACCAAAACATTTACTTTCTGATTTTGAGTCTATTTTCTGTCTTAATTAATTTCTAAAATGTGTTCATGCATAAATTGATATTTTTTTTCTTTTGAAAATTTGAGTAAAACCAAAAGGACCGTTTTAAAATTTGAAAAATATAAGAAATGAAATTCATATTGGAGAAACAAAGTGTAGAGGGTACCTCAACGGTTCGGTTTGATTCAAATTTGTTTTAGAAAAGCGAAAACGAATTGATCAATTAGTTAATTATGTATTAAAAACTAAACCGAACCGAGCTAGTCAATAGAAAAATGAGCATGCAAATGACGTTGGACTAAAAGAAACGAAGGGTCAAGAAAGCAAGAAGACAACTTTAGAGGCAAAGGAAATGAAAATTACTAAACAAAGTTAAATTTATTGCTTTGAAATGGGTGTGGGAAAAAGAGGGATATGGTGTTTAATTTGGAAGGCTTCTCAAAGCCAAATACTTTCTTTTATTGTACACAAAATATTATTATTCATAATAATAATAATAATAATAATAATAATAATAATAATAATAATAATAATAATAATAATAATAATAATAATAAT
>JBBPDJ010000020.1:19538814-19560724 GCA_037974625.1 Cucumis cinereus
CTTTGAAAACAAATTTAACCCTACATGTACATTTGTGAATATTTGTTGAATATTCTCACTCAAGCTGTCTTAAAGTAAAGGCATGCATGTGACATTGGGAGCCTCTTTTCCTATCTTGGTTTCAACATTTTGCTGCATACAAATTAATTTCTTTTTCCCTTTTTTTAAGGCAATTTCCCCTATTCTTTTTGAGGTGTTATATATATATATATATATATATATATATATAAACTATACCAATTTCAAAAGAATCATAATACTTTAAAGATATTTCACAAGAAAGGAAAAAATAAAAAATGAAAATGAAAAGGGGTGAACAAGTAGCTAGGTCTTTCCCACCATTAATTATTCCTAGGGCTATGGGTCCTATTTTGTTAGACAAATTTAGGGTTTGAGATGATATGCACAAAAAATAATAAATATTATAATAAAATGATATTGCCTTTTTGAAATAACTTGTTTTTAACCAAACAAGACTTTACAAAGTTTGAATTTTTGTGATATAGAATTAGCATCTAGGTCTAGAGATCATGGGGGAGAGATTTAATTTAAATTCCAAATTTAAACTATATTCTAATTCATTTTTGATAGAAAATGACCAAAACCAAACATCTCATAAACTCATACCCCATTTGATTAGATTGAAGAGAATATATAGATAAATTAGAATTTTATCATAATTTAAGCCAAATAAATCAAATTTATACTCCTACAACATTTGTGGTGTAATGTATTAATTAATAACTCCAAATTAATAATTGTATTAGTTTAAAACTAACTTTCACATACAAATATCAATTTAAACTCTCAATTAACCGTTCGTTTTAAAGTTATTAGTTCAAAGATTAATAAGGTAATAATTGATAGAGAAATGTATAAATCAAATAGGTAATAAGTTCATGGCCTCGTCTTCATTTAGTTTATTTTAAATGAATTGAAGAGAAAATTAGCTATAAATTATTAACAAATAGTCTTAAAATGCTAAAATGAGCATAACTCAACTAACAAAATGCTTGTACTATCGACTTTGTGGTCAAAGGTTTAATAAATCTCCCATCTCATGCATTAATCCAATATATTTGTAAATAAAAAGTCTAGATTGATTCATTTAATGAAAAGTTGGGGTTAAATCGATAGAATACTCAAAATTTAAAAATATTAATTATTTCCTAAAAATTTCATAAAGAAAAGAAACAATTTCAATCTTTTTCTAAATTTTATAGTACTCGATGTGTTTATAGAGACTAATTTATTAAAAAAATGTTAACTAAAAAGTAATTTTAAGATATCAAAGGTTTTTTTTTTTTTTTTATAATTCCTTTTCCCTTCATTCGTTAGTCTACTTTTTCTTGTGTACTTTATTGAATATTCAAACTGAATGAAATGAGATATAATGAGAGTGTTAGGAATATGTTAACCTAATTAAGATATTTCGGTACATCTATTGCTCCAAATTATAATAGAAGAACAAGAGATTGAAAAAGATGGGTTTGAAAGTTTGATATTGCATGAAGAGGACATGCTTTTTCTTTTCTTTTTTGTTTTGTTTTTGATTTTGTTGGGAGCAATATGTTGTTTGTTTGGAAGCTTTGGTTTTGGATTATTCTTAGGAAAAAAGAAGTTAGAAAGAGAAAGTGCTTTTACATTTGCATGTGTGTTTCTGACTCATGATCATTGTTGTTAATTCCTCTCCTTTTCCCACACACACATAATGAAAAAGAGAATTTTACTACATCTATGTAGATAGAGATATTATGTTAAGTTAATAAAATAATTATATAAAAAAAAAACAAATTCGATCATGAACTTTTGTCGAACTATAAAATTTCATCTTGATGTAACATTCTATTGGGGTGGGTGTATGAATAAACCGAGATCAAATTTAAATGACATATATTCTAAGATATGAAAAATATATACGTGTGTATAGTTTAAAAATGCAGCTTACAAGAACCGATAGATACTATTTTAGGGAGAGTAAACCCCTTTTAGCCGGCACAATAACCCCTTAAATATTTTTTTTAATTATTTATTTTTGGCTGCGATCTTCAATTATTTTCCATATATGGCCTAATTTATGACTTTTTAATTAGTTGTTTTTTAGAGGTTTATGATGGAAGATTAGAGAAGTTGTGAGTGTTTTTGTATAAGATGTGATAAGATTTCTTTTTTTTTTCTTCTAAAAATAAAAATTAAATTGGATTTATGAGATTTTAATTTTTTGTGTGAGTGATTATTTTTGCTTTATTGTGTTGATTGTTTGTTTGTGTTTAGTATGGTAGGATTATTTTGTTTTCTTAGGGTTGATTTAGATGTTTTTAATATGATTGAGTTTTGATATTTTTAAAAAAATTAAAAATGAGGTGTTTTATTTATTCATTTACTCAACTAAATATATGGATTAGAAAATAATGGATCGAAAAAAAAAATATTTTAATCTAAAACTTATCAAATCGTTTTAGATTCTAACCTTTTAAATTTATTAAATTAGATGTTGAATTTAATTTTTATAGTTCTTACCTCGAAATTCATTAATTTAATGAAAATAGTGTTAAAAATAAAGTTTCGAAAAAAAAATAAATCTCAACAATAATGCATAATAAAGTTATTAACTATTAATAATTTTGTCAAAAATCATAAATTAAAAAGAAAAAAACTCTAAAGTTTTACATCTTAATATTTTTTTAATGATTTTTTGAGTGAGAATTTATTTGAAAGGGGTAAAATTGTCATAAACTTTTAAAGTTCAAGACTAAAATTAAAATATAATTATTCAAGTTTGAAATACATTTTATTAAAGTTAAAAATTTAGAGTAAAATGGGTAGAACCTGACATATTTTTGGGTTAAAATTGATTTATTTCACCTTAAACCCTTAAAAAAAACTATGGATTGATTATTAATATTCATAAGTAATATTGACAATATAAAAGGGTTTCATTCATAAAAAAAAAATTGCAAAAAAAAGGAAATTAGAAATATAGCATTTGCTTACCTACAAAAGAAAAAAAATGCATTGCAATGCAAGTATTTCCATTCTTATAAAAAATTAGTTTAAATAACCAAATTAATGAAAATATTTACAAAAATAACAAAATATCACGTACCTGTAAAAATTACTTATGTGTTAATTTAATATATATGTCATGTATTTTTTTAGTTGCTATTTGTAATTTTTATTTATATGTAATCAAGATAAGCATAACTCAATTGACGATGGTACATAATGAACCTCAAAGTTAGAGTTTTGATTCCCTTATCTCTATATTATAAAAATAAAAGGAAAAAAAACGTTTCATGATGGTAATTGATACTTTTATATTGATAGTCTGAGTTGATAACAAATGAATAAATAGGTGTGTATCCTATACTTTGGTTTAAAAAAAGGAAGAGAGAAAAGATTTTGTACAATAATTAAATAAATAGGTTGGTCTTATACTGATTTTTGTAGTACATAGATTATGTTCGGAAGGCAATTTGAAAACAATGAATTCATTGAAAACAAAGTTGTTATTTTTAGATACGTACGTTTGGAATTTTTTGTAATATTATGGTGAAATCCGACTTAAAACAATTGTTTTAAAATGTATTTGAAATTATATTTATAAACTACAAAGACAAGTAGTTCCATTGAATATTAATTTATATTTAAAATTTCGGTATAATTTTATTTTGTTATATCATGTATTTTATAATACTTTAAAAATATATATTTTCGTTGATGCCAAATTTTGGATAGAGAAGAACGAAAACATGACCTTCATGTGACAACAACAAGAATTTTTTGAAGAGGAGAATAATGTGACCAGCAAAAGAGAAAACCTACCCACCGCCTCTCCGGTGTGATGCTTACCACGCACACTCCGATACTTAAGCTTAAATTAAATAGTGAAAGAATGTGAAAGTTAGAGAGTTAGAGAATAGAACTCAAGTTACCTCATATGAAGTCATAATGATGTATAGAGATAGTTACCTAGATTGCTCCTAAGGATTTTGGAGTCGACCTTAGGATAATTAGATAATTTAGGACGGGCCAGATTTTAAGTTTGGCTTGTATCGGTCTTGATCTTGGCTAAGATTGAGCATCTTGATTGACCATATCACAAGCCTAAAATGCTCTTTTGGGTTGGACATGCATAAAACAAGTTCCAATATGCATTTGGCAAGGTTTCGACCTTAGCCGAGGTCAAACATAGTAGCTTGGATTAGGCCCAAGCCAACCCTCTCTTCCTTGACACGTTTTGGTCGTCCTAATTTGTTACTTTCAATATGATTCAAGCTTTCTCTTGACTTTGTAATCGTTTCTATTTGCACTAAATGTCAATCATACCATTCATACCAAAAATAATCCCTAACAATTTCAATAAAATAAAATAAATTGAGTTTATGGAAGTTTTAATTGAATAGAATTTTTTGGCATTAATTAATTTACATTACATAATAAAATGACAAGATGTGACATATGTATGACGCATAAAAAATGCAAATATATATATATATAAAAATTGCATTAATTCTTTTTTTGATTTTTTTTCCCTCTTCCTTTTCTTTCCTTACTATTATCTACTAATCACGTCAAATTAAGTTGGCATTGAATAAAAATTTATGACTATTGATATTTTAAATTCCTTTGTTTCCTACATTAATTAAATCATATATATCTAAGTTGAAAAGGGGAAAAAAATCAAAACTTTAAATTATTAATTAACATATTGAAATATTGAGATATTGACTCATATGCAAATCTTGAAATTTCTACCTTTGGGTGAAGAAAGTCAAGCTCAAACATCTTATTTTCTTTTCTTTTTTCTAGAGATAAAAACAATTAAGAATGGAACATTCAACGTCGAAGAGAGAAAAGTGCATATCAATTACAATCAAACTAATAAGATCAATTTGACAAAAGAACAAATTTTATTTTATAGCTTTGTTGCGGATAATTTTGGACTAATAAATAAACATAAAAGTATAACCATGCAAGTTATTTTATAGTTTTGTTGTAGGAAACCACTCACATGAGTTCCTTGGAAGTGTGGAAAGAGAAATTGGGTCAGATGGCCCAATGAACCGCCTCGGAGGCCAAGGCTGAGGCCGACAAATTAAACCTCGCACATGAGGCCTATCTGCAGTAGGCCTTTTATATGGAACCTTTTTAATGGCCTAATGTAGCCCTCGAGCATCCTAGTTCCAAAGGATAAAAGAGATAGAACTCTAATCCTAAAAGAATGAGGAACACCCCAATAGAACTCTATTATGAATGGACCATGATAACCCAACATACAATAAATCATTTTTCCTATCACTAGCCTTTTTGTTTAATACTAAATACTTAAGCATCGAGGATTGTGTGGTGTTTTCTTCTTCTATGTCCTACTTGTCATCCTCTCTTCTTCAAATTATAAATAACACACAAATGGTTTGAAATTATATTAACTTTTTGTTAATGAGTAAACTATTTCCTTGCTATATTATATAAATTCATTTTACTTTTGGTAAATTAAAATATTATTTATGAGAGAGTTCCAACCTATTCTCTTAAATACATTAAAATTTACAATGAGATAAAAAAAAAAAGAAAAAAAAAAGACAAATCCTCCCCATTTTGAGTATTATTTATTGAGAGTGCAAACCCATTCTCTTAAGTTGAAAGAAAGAAAATATGAAAGTGACAATTGCTTCACTCAACATCAAAAGAGAAGCAATAATAAAAGAAAGTGATAGGAAGGGAGAAATTAATTAAGTAATAGCAACAAATAGAGCTAAGGATGTGAATTAATGAATTATGAAATTAATGGGTGTGTTGGCATACCATCTTTGTAAGATGGGAAGAGAGGACTTATATATATATATATATATTCAAAATAATATTATTATATAACTAAATTAAATGTATACAAAGTCAATTGGGTTTGGCAATTAACATTACCACTCATTCATTTCAAACACATAATGCCAACTCCCTCTCTTGTCTTTGATTCCCTTTTCATATGGTCCCCAATGACAATCCAAAACTACTTTTTTGAAAAGCACTTAAGAGAGAGATAGAATCTAATATTGTATCAAATTATGAAATATATATATATATATATATATATATAGTAATCAAGCAAAGCCTTGAAGGTTTGGCATTGTTTACAAGAGATGGATAATGAATGGAAATGGTCACCTATTTATAACTTTAAATTAGGTTTATATGATTAAGAATCTTTTTTGTTTTCTCTCATGAATATATATTATGCTAATCATGTCGAATAATATTTTAGATCTAGAAATGTATCGTGGATTCCAAAAAAAAAAAAACAGATAAGATGTCCATCGTGTGAAACTTATCTTGTGCTTTCTTAATGTCTCGTTGAAAGAAGAAATTAAATAAAGTTTTTAAATGGCTATAACAACCAAACATGAACTACTCACAAGGTTGTCTTTAATTATGGTCATTTATCAATAACATAATCATGGTATAGGTTTCATCTTCGTCGTGATCAACTCTTTTTGCACCTATTTTAAAACTTTAAATAAAATGAATTTCTTATTTTATTTTTCTCTATTTTAATTAAGTATACTTTTCTCTTTCACATAATTAACCGTGTTTACATTCATATGCATATATATATATCATACAATAATGGTGAGAGATCTCTAGAGCAGTTTGAATTTTGTAATTATTAAATTAAATATGTACATACATAAATATACTAACTTTAAATATGAATTTTAGTCCATGTAAGAATACTAGATTTGATAATATCACACCTTTTCATCGACTTCAAGGATAACATTTTTATATTTGACAATGACTAGATTTGAAGTTTAATAGGTGTTTAAAAAACTTAGAAGAATAATTATTAAAATATGGGAGATTAAGTAAAAATATAGTTTGAGAAAAAAAGTAGAAGATAAAAGAAAATTAAGAGACTAGAGCTAATTCAAACCCAAATTATATTAAACTTATTTATATCTCCTTCAAATTAGCTCATCAAGGCAAATTAGTGTGTGTATATATATATATATATATATCTATATATATATATATATATTAATGTGAAGTAATCGCTTATGAGTTTTATTTTTAAAAAGTTATTTTTTGCTAAGTATAAAAAGAAGGGATTAATCGATAGAATTAGGTACGGTACAACCTATACCTAATTCTTGTTCTATTATAATACATATGCATTACAAAACAACAACGATCTTAATGGTTAGAAATTGACTAATCACATGCATCTCAATTTATATATACTGAACTTTAGATTGTATCAATCAAAATTTCAAATTAATAATTGCATCAATTTAAACTCTAAACTTTTTGGATGAACAATAAATTTAAACTATTTATTTGTTTGGAGTTAATTCTTAACTATATTTGCTTGATTCTATTCCGAAATAAACACAAAATCATTGTTTACATGAGCATGGCTTAACTGTAATTGACACACACATATATACGCTCATTTTTCTTTTGAGATCAAAGATTTTAATATTATACTTCACATTTGTTGTACTAAGAAAAACTCTAAATCACTTAAATTTGTCACAATCAATTCAGGTCATTTTAAAGATTGGTTTAGAAAATTGTCAACGTATCAATTCTTACGTGTATTTCACACACAGACACGATTTAGTCTAAATTGTTATATGTATAAGAAATATAATTAAATTCCTACAAATTTAAAAGTATAAGAACTAAGTCGTTTTTTTACTAAAGTTTAGGAACTGCATATATATATATATATATATATAGAAAAAGAAAAAAAAAAGGACCATGTGTTGTTTCAAAATCAAAAGTGTTTCACCTTCTCAGCATTAACATGAATACATTATTGTTCTTCTGCAAAAACCCACATGCTCCCATTTGCCTTCTTCAATGGCAACTCATCAAAAAACTCAAACTTCCATCTTTCATTATCACCATTTCTCTCTTTTTCTTTTGTTTTTTCCTTTTAGTTTTTTAGTTATATGTTGATGATTTTAAAAATAATTAACCTTAAATTATTTTTCATATAAAGAATTACAAGTGTTGTGAGCGGAAAAGTGATTTTCATGGTACAAATATAGCATCTTTCCTTAAGAGGAATGCACTATATAAACTTTCTAATTCCACTTGCACCTCTACGTCTATAATCTTATATTTTTCCGCTAATAATAAAGTGTTCTCTCTATTCGTAGACATAGCTATATGAATTGACTAAGCCTCATGGAGTTCTTTATTGAATTTGAAAGTACAATTTTGCATGAGAATAATAATATATATGACAAGATAATAAAATAGAGTTGGTATGTTTTAGACATTCTCATAATTTTTTTTTAAAGAAAATATATATCAATAAATGTCCTATTATATTAACCTACTACAATTTAAGCTTTTTTCTAAAGTTATCGCTCGTATTCCAACCTTCCATTAGCTGAAGTTGAATCATTTTAATATTATTACATCTTCATAATTTTTAACCAAACATGATTCCCACGGACGATCAAAATCAATTGGGCCAGCCAATGAGCAGCTCTGTTTTCAAACGAGAAAAGTACAAAAAAAAAAAAAAGAGTGCAACAAACCATTATGTAAAAACTAAACGACCTAACTCAAAAATTCTTCCACTTTAAAAGTTACAGAAGATGAAGATGCAACAAATCAATTTCCACAATTTAAGATCAAAAACTCGTTTGATTGTCGATGAAATCAATCACATCGTGTCCGACTATATTAAATAATTATAATATATATATATATATATATATATATATATAAAGAGAAATATTTAAAAGAGAATTCTTAAATGTATCGTGATATTGTATGATGTGATGGGTGCAATACCACCATAAATGCCATGAGTCCCATGGTGTGATCCGTTGGATCAATGGGATTCATGCCTTTTGTGCAATTATGACCCTCCAATCTATGATTTAATTATGCAAACCTACAAACAAGTAGGAATAATATCTTTGAATTGGTCTTTCTCTCAAACCATAGGAAAGTATTTGATACGTTAATGTGAAATGAATGGTTGTTTTAAAAATCAAAGATATTAAACTGTGACACAATATCAATATGATTTAAAATCGATATATCACCATCCCAAATATTAAGTCGCTCGATAAATCTATGATATTCGAATATATATAATTTAGTGGAAAAAGCATAAATTACTATTATCTCAAAAGTCAGTTTCAAGGTCCACCGTAAGAGAAAGGTGGAAATCAATTTTTTTTTAATTAATTAGTTTTTCACCCATATTAATTATAAGAGGGCCTAATTTAATTTAAAATACATTACAAGTATTATTTAATTAAAGCACCAAAATATTTTTCACACCACAAATAGTTCTTTTGTCCTTTTGCTTTTATTTTTATTTTAAAAAAATATTTCTCTCATTTCTTAATTTTACAATATTTATATATTAGTTTAATTATTAATTGTAAAAATTTCGATAATTAGATTTATATTATTTCAATTTTCATTGGTATATATATAAAAAATAATTTTGAAATTCAAATTTTCCAATAAGGGTGCTTATATTATTTTTATTTATATTTTAAATTTTTAAGACATTTGAACTTTAATTAGAATTTTACAATGTAAACTTCTTCACCAAAACATTCATTAAGTTTTACTGTAATATTGAAGGTGGTGGGCTCAAGCGTGACATTGAGCAATACATATATGCATAAATTTTTACTTTTTAAGCTTGGAAATATATATTTCTCATTAATATTCTTTTTCATTTATTAATGAAAAAATATGAAAAACTAGAAACAAAAAATACTTATCAAACAAATTCTTATTTCTGTTTATTTTTTTCAAGCAACAGGGAATATGAAATAAAAAATAGAAAACAAAAAACAGAAAACGTTATCAAACAGACTTTTAATAATCATAAGGTCTATGGTTTGAATTTACTATATCTTCAATTGTGTTTTTTTTATAAATAAAACATTTGTAATCTATTTTCTAAGTGGAAGACTCCAAAATGTTTATCTTCCTTTATATTTAGAAAACAAGTCACAATATTAATACTAATTGTAAAAACGAACGAAGATTAAATTTGATTATCAAACGTCACTTAATTACACCATTTTATAATTTAAACTTTGATGTTAAGAGGTTAATTTAGAGTAAGAGGTTAATTTAGAGAAAATCATTACTATATAATAGATGAACACGATCTCTTTTTATGTAAACTTAAATCGTTATCAAATAAACCCTAAATCCGAGAAAGGTTAGCAAAGTTAATCTCTGTTGATAGTAACAAACATTAGAAAGCAAAACCATATGCATGGGGTCAATTTAGAGAGAGTAGATCCAAAAAGTTTGAACCCACAATCATCAATGAGAGTGTTGAGGGCATAAAAAAAGATCATAGAGAGGATTCTTTTGCAACAAAAATTAAGAGAGACCCACCAACTGCAACATATATATATATATATATATATATATATATATATATATTTTGCCCACATTATGATGTTGCTTCTTCATCTAACCCTCATTAGTTTTATTTTTTATTATTATTATTATTTTTATTTTCTTTGTGTGTTAGCTACTTTTCTTTGTGACTTGCATTATTATCATAAGAATTGAAGGCATCAAAGGACATCCACTCAAACAAATTAAATGAAGGCAGCCAAAAAGCTTCAATAAATTATGACATTATTATTCCACACTCTTTTTTAATTTCCTCTGCATGGTTATAAATTTTTCTTTTTTACAAATATGTGAGTACGTAAAATTTATTGTCGTCTATGATCGATCCTTTCTTTTAAAGAATTCTTTGTAAAGTTTGATCTATTGTAACACGATAAATATGAGTGTAAAGCTTTCGAAACAAAAATAAACATCAATTGAGCAGATAATTGTTCTCTTTATTTTATTTTGCTCTCTTCATCATGATTTCTTTGTTTTTGCTCTTATTATTGTTGATTTAATTTGTTTTAATAACATGCTTTTCTTTCTCCGTTTTTTTGGAGGGGGAGGGATGGTTCAAGACTTCGGAAGGCCTTAGCATTATAATTGTAAGAATGGTTGTATTAAATGTAAAGTGGGCAAAGATGATCTTCTGTATGTATCATGACTGCTTGATTAACCCTATTGATTAGTGAATGATTGATATTTTAGTGTTTGATGTTTGATTAACTCTATCATTGATTTGACAATTTGTTGTACCTAGTTTGTCTTTTTAGTTAAATAATTACGAGAATAGAAAATTGAACTTTTTCCATTTAACAGAAAAAATAATAGGTATCTTATTGAATTATGTCATTAATTAGTTGATATTTGTTATTTACTTACATTTAAATTGATTAAAACTATACATGTGACACCAAAAATAATGTCACTCATTTTTTTGAAACAGTGGTAAAATCTTATCACCAAATATTAGTTTCAATTAACTATTTGATCTAATCCATAATTTGTTGATGAAGTGACACTTGAGTTTGAACTAGGGAAAGGGGAATTTGTAGTACCTATATGTCTCGTCAACTACTACACCTCAAATGTTCTTCGTGGACTCAAATTGACGTCTCTTTAGATTTATCTTTAATGATAAGTGATTGATCATCAACTAAGGTGCCTAAATATTAATAATTTCGACAAAACTATATATATATAGAGCAAATGAAAGCATGTATCAACTATCTCATTTCTTTCTTCCATCTCTAAATCATTTATTTTAAGGTGAAATCACAAATACAAATAAGAGGGAAATTGGATTTATGATGGGAGTTGATTTTCATATGTCATTGAATCATATAGAAATAAAAGGAAAATAGTGATGTAAAAACTCTCTTTTAATAAGTAGTGTTAATTTTAAATTACAAAATAGCAAACTATATGAGGGTACAAAACTTGGGTCATATAGATTAATAATCTATCTGATTTTTAGTTTTAAAATTTAAGGCTATATTCATTTATCTTAGAATGTAATTCATCAATGGTAATTTAAAATGTGAATCTCATTTGATTAGGTTTGTTGTTGTTACCTGTGTATGTAATCATAATGAAGTGTGAGACCCACTACCAAATGATCTATAATCAACAAATGTGGTTTGATTTCATACCTGAGGGTGATCAATCCGATAAATGGTCAAATGATGAACTAAGTATTTGTGGAATGTATGAGCAGAAGGAAGAAGAAAGAGAGAATAAAACAGTCAAGAAGTTTTCAAAATTTTGATGTTTATAAACTCGGAGTTCCTCTATCATTGTGCACAATCTTTTTTAAATCCAAAGGGAAGTTTAGTAATATTACGTTATGCATTCAATTTCAAGTGCAAAGTAAACCACTGCAATCCTAATCAAATTACGTTTGTAACATACATAAGTGAACGTGATTAAAAAAAATTTAGTTATGCTTACGATTGAAACTCATTATGATCCACTAAGTTTCATTTCAAATTCACCGTAAACATGACCTAAGTCTACAAACACCTCTTCAACCTCTAAATTACACTTCCTACAGCCAATTAATGTTTTTAGAAGCCAAAACCAAGGTTTTAGAACTAAAAACGATAATGACTCCTCTTTAGAATTTGAGTAAAAAATTAATTATTTTATTTATAAAAAGAAAAACTAACCTTAATTTTTTTTTAAAAAAAAACACCAAATAATTACTAAAGTAGTGTTAATTTTTTTTAATACAAATCTAGAATCTTTTCATGGCTATGGCACTTGAATTTTAAAAAATATATAGAAAATTAAAAATGGTTTGTGGTCTCTTTAGATGTCTAATCAACTATTAAACCCTAACACATTTGATGACTCTTAATTTACTTCCAACCTTTCAAATAATCCTCATCCATTCAATTGAAAGGTGATAGATCACTAACTATGCACACCTATATATATTTGATAGTTAGGTGTGACAAACCTATTGGCTATCTAGAGACATGCACATATATACATATGACTCTATCTACTTTCTCTCATCACACTCTTTCTAAAAAGTATATTTTAAGTTGAAAAATGACAAATAAAAAGAAAACCCCAATAATTGAATTATTGAAAGATAAAAAGAAGACCAAGGGGAAAATAATAATAATAATAATAATAATAATAATATCCAACTATATAATAAGGTAAAATATCATAAGCTAATTTGTTTGGTAGTGTGTGGTTAAGCCTTGGTTAGAAAAAAAAAACACTTAATAATTAATTAGAACCAAATGTTTAGCTTTTGGGTAATGGAAAGCAAAATGGGTATAGAGGGAGAGGAGGGTGGTGGTGGATAGGGATGAGTAAGCAAACTAGGGTTACACAAAGTCAAATTATTAAAAACTAATTTAATCATAATTATTATTAAAGAGAAACAAATATATATAATTATTATTAATGGTTAAGAAAAATTAAAAACCAAAGTGTTGAGAAAGTGTGGGTCAAGGAAGTGGGAAGTTGATTGAATTGAAATTAAAGAAATGTTCTAAGTTGGTGTGCCTTCAATCAAGGAAAAAAAAAAGAATTAAATGGGGAGATGATGATAATTTCAATTTGGAGTTGGCATGTGATGAATTTTTTTAATTAGTTTAATTATGAAAATGCAAATTCTTGAAAATAAGCAACCAAAACCAATAATGGCTCACCAAAAATGAGGGAATTAAATAAATAGAAAAAAAAAGTGTTTTGAAAACCTTTTGTTTTCATTTTTTGACAAATTTTGAATTGTAAATATATAATGAATCTACTTTTTAAAAAATCAAATTTAAAAACAAGCTATATATAAATAATCAAAGTCATGAAAACTTTGATTTCGATAAAGTACGAGAGTTAGGTTAGAGGAAAATTTTCTAATTTAGAATCGGTCGAAATATCGTAATTACAAAAGGAGTAATTGATGATCTACCGATATTATTTTTTTAGGTAGAGTATGGAGTCTTGTTGTCTTCTTTGAAGATTATGGTATTTATTTTTCATTTTTAAAAGCTAAATTTGTTATAGATAGAGAAAAAAATTATTGTAAATGGTAAAACTGTTTAAAATATTTACATATATAACAAAATTTCAAAAAACTATTGTCATTATTTAATCAATTTCAATATAACTTAACTTTTGAAAAACTAAATTTTAAATTTTTTTTAATAGTATTTAAACTAAATTTAACATTTATTTAAAAATTGATTGTAATAAAAATTGACATAATTTTATGAGATGTAGGTTAAATTGTAATATGTTTGAAAATATAAAGTTGGTTTAATCTTTAAAATTAAGGTTTAAGAATTAAATTATTATTTCTATGAAAATTAAAGGATGAAAATGTTCTTTAACAAAAACCAAATACAAAGTAGGACTATTTTTAAATATAACAAAATGAACAAAAATATTTACAAAATAAACTGCGATAGACTAAGATAGACCAAGATAGATCATTATTTGTGTTTATTTGTATCATGATAGACATAAATAGTAGTCTATCGTGATTGATCACAAATAGATTATGATATTTTGTTATATTTATAAATATTTTCAGAAGTTTTCTTGTTTAAAATAATTTTCATACAAAATATGGAATATCAATTCAAAAAAATGATGAAAATGTGAGAAAATAAGTAAAAAAAAAAAAAAAAGAAAAGAAAAAAGATACATAGACAAATTTAGGAAATTTAATAATGCCGGCCATGCATTTATCATATGTTGACTTGAACAAGTGTTGATAACTTCAAACTATATGCCTCAATATTCTTAATTCATTACTCAAATTTCACACTCAATATTCATCAACCATATTTTTTTTTCCTTCAATATGATTAAATGCTTATTTGTGATTTTTTTTTTTAAGAAAAAAAACCACAATTTCTTTTAAATCCTTCTTTTGAATTAGTTGAATGAGTCAAGTTTAGTTTAAGGTTAGAATTTAGTGTAGAATTTGATTAAATTACTTGTTTAGATGTATATATATTAGGTATGAGCACATCTAATTATTCTCATATGTAGACATTTGGAAAAAATATAATAATTTCTTGTGAATGCTAATTTTTCGTGGGGGTGAAAAATCGTTTCAAACACAATCGAATTGCATCTTGAAGGTGTCAACTTAGTTGAGATGTCCATTTTACTTTGATTTGTATGTTCATCTAGTAATGGGTGTATTGGGCATGTTTATTCTAGCTTGATACATTAACATTTTTACCGTGCAAAGTTGAAGTTAGAGATTCGAGCATATATCTAATCTGTCGATCAAATTTTTGATTTATAGCTTAATTTAAGTAAGTTAATTTTTTTTAATATTTTTTACGAACTTTAAACTAAGTCTTGTTAAATAATAATTCTAGATCCCAATAAAAATATAATCATAACTTAACTAGTTAAGACTTATATTTTCGAGTTTAAATTGTTCTTGTTCTTACGTTATTGAAATAAAAATAAAAATAAAAATAAATAAATAAATAAATTAAAAAAAATAGTGATAGAAAACACCTTTAAATTTAATTCCCAATCTTAATCACACAATTGATCATCTTTCCATGAATTAGGTTATAATTTCAAAGGTTTTAATGAAATCAAAAGAAACCCACCATTACCTCTTTACACACAAACTTCAATTGAATTTGGTACATGTACACATCTTTCATATATATATATATATATATATATATATCACATTTTAAAGGTCAACCAATTCGGCATATTCATCCAAATAATCTTAATTAATTAATTCATTCATGCATCAAATTTAATAATTTGATTGTTCTTTTTTTTGTTTTTCTCTTAATCCACTAGGGTTGTTGTTTATAGATAACCTTCAAAAGTCTTTTATGTGAATCGTGTTTGTTTGTCTTTTGTGTGTTAGTTTTTTCCTTTTTGGCATTTTCAATGCATTATTATAGATATCCTACAAATTAGGCTAAAATTGATAGAGAACGAAAAAGATTAATGAAAAAGTGTTTTAACCCTTACAAAATTTACAAAATTAGGTCAGTAGATTTGAACCTGTGATCTCGAAAGTTAGAAATACATGTTATTTTTTCATCGAACTATGCTTACATCAGCAATCTAGCTCCAATCGAGTGAGAGAAAATTAAAAAATAAAATCACGATATATACTTCAAGTTGATTTTTAAGATGGATTAACGTTGTTGCAATTATGAGTTAGTTTTTGTTAGAAATTCATAGCTTATCTCACTGAGTCTATACTATATCTTATTTAAAGGTTTGAAATTTTGATTAAAATTATTATACCATTAGAATAAAATGTGAACTTACTCATTGAGTTGTCAAATTCAAATCTTGACCTTTCGTATCACCCAAACAACTTCCTTGTCCGTCAAAAACCAATTTCTAATATGTTTTATTCCATTACCTAAATTTATTTATTTATTGTATATGAGAGAAAAAAATAGAAAAAAAAAATTGGTCATATAAATCTATAATATATAATAAGAGGTGTTGGTGTTAGGAGGAGGAGAATTTTTATCCCTTCATTTTGAATTTCACTTTTTAATAAATATTCATTATACCCTCACCTTTAATTATTTGTGCCTAAAAAATAAAGATATATTTATTTCAATATTAGTAATTTAATATTTTAATTTATTTTTTGAAAAATGGTTTTATAATAAAAGTGAGGATGGTAATTGAAGCAAGATGAGAACAAGGGGAAGCCTTCATCATCCCACCGACCCTACAAAGGAATTTCATTCTTTGTCCTCACAACGAAAATTCTAGTATTCTACATCTTTTTCAATGCTTTTATTTTTTTTTTTTTAATTATAGAGATAAACTAAATTTCTAAATTATTCATTATTCTATTCTCTATTTATTTCTTAAAATATACATAAAAAAAAGTCGGACGTATTTCGAATTCTTTTGAATATAGGTCGAGGTATATCCACGATATCTTGGTTCTGGCTGTTCCCTAATAATTATAGGAAAATATTGTCATCTCTGTATGAAAGTAACTAGGCGTGGTAAGAAAGTTAAGAAGTCGTTTTTTAGCGCTAGCTTTAAGTCTTTGACAATTTAACATAATAAGGAAAAAGAAAAGAGAGGGTACAAAGCATTAAAGAGAAAAGGCAAAAGAGACTATGCATAAGGGAGAGAAAAGGGAATTAGGGTTTGTCTTTGGGGTGTGAAAGAGAGAGGGAAAGAAGAAGAAAACAAAAGGGTTAAGAGAGAAAGAAAGAGAGGGTTTTTGCTTTTGTGGGGTTTAAGCAAAGACAAAATTTGGAGATGCCCTATTCCAACCATTTCTCTTTCACGTTATTATATTACCTTTCATAGCTTGTATCTTTCGTTAGTTTACACTTCTTATCTCAATCCTCCATTCATTGTATAACCGAACTTCATTTTTAGGGTTTTATATTGTTGTGATGTCAAATCTTGTTTGATAATTATCTGATTTGATAGCAAAACATAGAAATTTGTGAGTAGAAGTAGTGTTTCAAAAATTTATTTTAAAAAATCAAATGGAATTTAGTTTCGTTTTATTTTTATTTTTCGAAAATTTGTGATTGTTTCCTTACAATTTTTTATCATGGTTTTCGTCTTTTCATACTAAACACTTGAACTATTAACCAAATTCAAAAAATAAAAATAAACTTTTAAAAATTTCTTTTTTTAATTTTTTTTTAATTTTGCTTGATTTCTTAAAACATTCCTAAATAATAAAAAAAAAAAACAACAACAAAGCATTTGAAAGTAAAAATGGAAAATAAAGCTTTTTTTTATTATCATTATTATATTCCCTTTTTTTTTACCATTCTCCATTGGATTAAAGTCAAATTCCTTGTTGGTTTTGGTGAAGATCATCTGTACCTCTTTTTTTACTTTTTTTCCTTTATTATTATTATTATTATTATTATTATTATTATTATGTATATTGCCACCATATATACGTAAGTATTTTGGAGTTTCCATTATCTTATTTGCATTTGGCGACCTTTCTATTTCACATAAATTAAAATAAAATCTCTCATTTTCAACCACAAAAAAAAAAAACAAAAAAAAATCAACAAGAAATAATGGGGAATTTTTGTATTATAAAAAAATGGAAATTCAACTCATTAACAAAATGTGTATGATCCATGCCTCAATTTTCTAGATTTAAATGCTAATATTTTTTTAAAATATATTGCAAAAATAGAATGAACAAATGGTTGTCTCCCGTCATTTAGAACAACGTATAATAAATTCAGATGAAATATCCATATTAATCACTTAAAGATATAATAATCGCTAATATGAGCCTCATTCATCAATATAGCTAATGCATTAATAATTTTTCATTCCGTCAACCTGAATATATAGTTCAATTGGCATGAAATTGTTCTATCAACCTCGAGGTAGATTCATAAATATAAGAAATTGTGAGAAAATCGAAAACATTTGTTTTACGAAAATAAAATGGATAAATTAAGATAAATTGCAATATATTATTTTTGGTTGAGGATTTGTAGGTCATTGACAGATAACCAAAAATTATATACATCCCCCAACCTCCTAACTAATAATTATAAATTAAGCATAAATTTCAAAACAACCATTAATTAAAAATCTTCAAATAAAAAGTTTAATTAAATTAATTATTCTATTTTTATTCATGAACATTAATAAAAAAAAGAAAAAAAATCATCATATTTTCTTTATTTATTGCATTTATTAAAAATCTCAAGTCAGATTATCTTTTTCTTGACCCACAATACCAAATGCATTACACATGCCACTAAAAATGTTAGGTCTACAAATTAATTATATTGATAAATGCATTTTGTACAAATTAATTACATTATACATATAGTATAACCCTTTAAAAAAACATAGTATCTAATAATTAGATTATGGTATTTAATTTAAAAAATATCCGTTTATACCTTTGAATTTTACGAGGAGTTGTATTAATTTAAACTCTAAATTAGGTAATAGAACGTATCGGTTTAAATTCTTGTAAGTATATCAGTTTACACTCTCATTGCATTTTGTTTGAAAAAGTTTTGTTTGAAACTTATAATTGTATCAATTAAACTTCTAAATTTTTATAAATGAATCGATTTAGACGTTTAATCAAAATTTTGAAAGGTAATCGATCGTAATGAGGTCTAAATTGATTTGCTTATGAAATTTTATGAGTTTAATTCACTCAAATTGTAAGTTTCACGCTATATTTGTCTAACGAAATTTTAAGGAGGGAGTAAAATCAATACACTTACAAATATTAATGGCTAAAATTGATACAATTATCCGTTCGTGGGTTCTATTGATACAACCCTAAAAATTAGATCATTAGCTTCGTAGATACAAGAGAAACCGTTGAAAACCTACACAAATACTTTTTTGATAAAAAAAAAAAAGTTGATATATTAAAGAAACTCGATTATTTTACGAATAAAAAGCATATCTTATATGAAATGTATCATTAGATATATATACTCAACTACTACCTATATCGTCCGATAAATAGTGTAGCAATTATATTCTTTCATATTAAATATATCAATAATATAACAAAACTATCTTTTTACTAAATATAATCAACGTTTTTACATTTTTTTAGAGCAATTATTCTTTTTTTATTATTATTTTTTTCTATATTTGCAAATATATCTATATATGTGTATATATATATATATATTTGAAAAGCATGTGATAGAGAGTAGATTTAAATAGTAAGATGTATATATATTATAGTATTTACACATAAATGCAAATCAATTTAGAAAGAAAAAGAAATAAATATTATAAATTGGCATTGGTGAAAACAAAAAATGATAAGTTCTCATGAAAAAGGCTACCCCACCCCCCATGAACACAACAACACAAACTACTCAAATTCATAAGAGATTAAAGTTAAAGCTATTTATTTCCATTTTTTTTATTTTAAAAAAAGAAAAAAAATGTAATTGATGAGAGAGACTGAGAAATGAGAATATAAGGAATTCTGTCCCTCTCTCTCTCTCTCTCCACACCCATATAAAATGCCTCTCACTCATAAATTTTCTTTCTTTACTTTCATTTTTTATAATTCCTCTCTCAACCACCATTCACGGTGGCATAGCCGCCGGTAACCACCACTCACGGTGGCGTTATAAATACTAGTATATATCTTGTCTCTATTCTCCTTTTCTAATTTTTTTTTTTAACTCTCTCATTGAAGAGTCCGCCTTGTGTCCTTCATGCTTCTTCTGTGGTAGCTTTTATTGTTCTAGCCTCCCTCTCTCTCCTCCCATTTCTCTCTCTAAAAATCCTCACCCTATATATATATATATATATATATATATATTTTTTTTTTTTTTCATTTTTTCTTCCAATAAAATCAATCACAAACTCCATTTCCTCTCATTGATTTGATTCATTCCAATGGCTGTTCAAGCTCAATACCCTTCCAATGTCCTCCTTCTTAACAGGTTCCTTAAATTTCCCCTGTTTTGCTCTGTTTTTTCTCTCAATCAAATTCTTGAGATTCTTTTTTTTTTTTTAATTTTTCTTGAGTTGGAATTTGTAGAAATATTCAAGATGCTGAGCATGATTATTCATTACAACCTCAACCTGGTGGAGTAGGAGGAGGAGGAATTCTTCAACAATCTCATGCTCTGTTCAACAATGGAGGTTGGTTTTTTTTTTTTCGGTTTTTTGTTTTTTGGATATTGAAATTGAAGAGATTTTGATGATGGGTTTTTGGAATTGAAATCCAGGTGGGAATCATTTGAGTAATTTAAGGAAAAGAGGGAGGGATAACTCTGTTTCTGTTTCACCTCCCATAATCGATCCTCTCTGTTTTCAACCTCAGATTATTGATCTTTCTCAGCTTCATAACCATCACCATCCCTCCAATGTCGTTTCCACTGGACTCCGGTTGTCCTCCGGTGACCAACCACTTAACCTTTACCATCATCCACCGCCGCCTCCGCAGTCGCAGAATGATGCTAGTCTTGTTTCTCTCTCTTCCTCTGTTTTTATCTCCGATGACTTTGCCTCTCAAATCAAGCAACACCGTGAGGAAATTGATCAATTCCTTCAAACCCAGGTACGGATTTTGAATACCCAGATGGAATTTGTGAAGAAAAGGAGTGGAGATTTGATTTTTTTTAAAAAAATGGATTTTTTTTATTAGGAGGAAGAGCTGCGGCGGGCGTTGGCGGAGAAACGGCAGAGGCATTACAGGGAACTACTGGCGGTAGCGGAGGAGAGGGCGGCGAGGAGGTTGAGAGAGAAGGAAGTGGAAGTCGAGAAAGCTACGCGTCGACACGCGGAGCTGGAAGCACGCGCCGCCAGGTTGAGCATGGAGGCGGTGGCGTGGCAAGAGAAGGCCAGGGCGGAGGAGGCAGCGGCTGCGGCGCTGCAGGCTCAACTGCAGCAAGCGATAATGAGGGGCACCGGAATTGGCGGCGGGGGAGACGGCGGTGTAGTTGGAGACTGCACAGCAGAAGATGCTGAGTCGGGTTACATTGACCCGGACCGAGTGTTGGCCGAGTCGGGACCGAGTTGCAAATCGTGTCGGAAGCGAGTCGCGTCGGTGGTTTTGTTACCGTGTCGGCATTTCTGCGTTTGTTCGGTTTGTGATCACGTGGTTCGCACGTGCCCACTTTGTCGGGCCTCGAGGAATTCAAGTGTTGAAGTTTATCTCTCATGAAGCCCATTGGGCTCATGGCCCATTTCTGACTCCCCCAGGCCCAATGGTAAAACCCCAAAAAATAAAACAAAAAATACCTAAAAAAAATATAACTTTTTATTTAAAAAAAAAAAATTACACAACAACACATTTTGTTTTTGTTTTTCTCTCTCTTTTTTTTTTCTTTCTGGGAATATATTTTAATACCTGGAGGTGTAAATGGCCATACTGATGTTGGCATTGTTTTTTCTTTTTTCTTTTCTTTTTTTTTTTCCGTGAAATTTAATTGAAATATAAATTCTTTTATTTTATAAATAATTTGCTTTCTCATTTTATATTTATTTTGAAATATTTTGGAGTGTATATATATACATATATATA
>JBBPDJ010000020.1:19564191-19652374 GCA_037974625.1 Cucumis cinereus
TAGGGGTATGATTGACATTTGATAATTTCTTTTTATTTTATTTTTAATTCGTTTTGCTATTTTTGTAATATAAAAGTTAGTTTGTCATTTTTCCAAATGAAACCTTCAAAATTGCTATATATTTAGTTGACCCAATAATTTTCTTAAAGCGGGATTCAATTAAAAAATCAACGTCAAAAGGGTAAATCTTGAAACTTCTTCGTAGCCCTCAAAATATTTTTAGAGTCGTTTTATGTTTTGTAGGCTTGCGTTTGGAAAGAAAAATGTTAATGGAATATGTACTCAATGATATAATTAATTTTCTCGGTTTTAAGTATGTCATCATTTAGCCAAGTCGAGAATATTGTGGTTCGAATCCTTCACTCTCTATTATACTAAAAAAAACATTTAGTTCTAAAAAAATATTGAACTACGAGTAATAATGTATCTAAATTTTCAATTTTGTGACTATTAAATTCTCGATTAAAAGGATCTCATTAATCTCGGATATTAAAACTTTATAAACCAATTAAATACAAAATTATACGTTGGAGTACTAATTAAACATTTTTGAAAACAATTCAAAAATCTCTTCTTTCTTGTCTAGATACACTTTTTTTTTTGTCTTGTTTTCAATAGCCACTTTAATCATTTAAATTAAAATTAAACACTCAATCAAAGTTTTTGGGCTAATTTCAAGAATATATAAATTTTTGAAAATAATGACAAAAATGGGGTAGGGTTGAAAAAAAAAAAATAGTTGACGAAACTATTGTAAAAAATGGGGTTGTTTTATTGTTGATGGAAGTCGTGTACCCGGTACACGGCTTCCTTTTGTCCAGTCACGTCCCATGTGGAGCGTGGACTGGATGACTGGAGTCGTGGACCCCCGTCCACGACTCCCTCATAATTAAATAAAAAAAATCTCTAACCTTAAATTAATTCATATTTCTTTCTTATTTAATCCACACATTCTCTTTCTTACCTAATTAATTTATATATTATCTTTTTTCCTTATTTAATTTATATATTCTTTTTATTCCATATTTAAAATTTCTTCCATATTTAATTTACATATTCTTCCATATTCAAGTTCATTCATAATTAATATTAAACATGTAATTTTTAATTTTGTACAACATTCCTTTGTGTCATTTCCACAACTTGAAACATATAATTTATTTTGAAATAAATAAATAACTTGAAAATAAATTCATTGTAAATAAAATTACAAGAAAAAGTAATTGAAATTTGAGTTAGTAAATAGTAACTAAGTTAATAAAATAAATAATATATAATTCTAGATTACTCATATTTAAAAAATAGGTACATTCAATTTAAATCTACTTGAATTTTTTCCCTTTTTATTTTAAATATAAATAATTATTTAAATCTTAATTAATTTTTTGTTTTAAATTTCATACCTATGTCATATTTTATTAAAAAACATTATTTAAAAAAATCCCTAAAATTTTTAAATGTAAATAATTATTTAAATCTCAATTATTTTTTTTCATAAAATTTCATATCTACAACTTAATTTCACACACCCTAATTAGATTTTATTTTTGAAAATTTATAAATATTATTAGCTACAAATTAGGCTAACTATATATATATATATATATATATATATATATAACAAAAATATTTTTCTATTTATTACTTTTGGAAGTCATGGACCCCGTCCACGACTTCCAACATGGCAATAGTCAACACTGCCACGTTGACGTCGTTGACTTCGCCGACGTCGTTGACTTCGCCGACGCCACCTGTACCAGAGTCGTGTACCCCGTCCACGACTTTGGGTAATCGCGGATCGGGTACACGACTTCACTACCCTATTTTTGACATTTTTTTCACACCCACCCTATTCTTTACATTTTATTAAAAAGACATTATTTAAAAAAAAATTCAAAGTTTTTATTGTCCTATTGATAGAGGGATTATGAATAATGAAAGCTATATAAAGGGATTTGTATGATAGGATAGAGATGATTGGGAGAGATGTATGTGGTACAGAAAATTATTTATTGTCAGATTGTTTTTTTTTTAAAAATTAATTAATTATTGATTATTGATAATTATTGTTATAAACCATTTTAATTATTGATTTCACATTTTTAAAGTGATAATTTGATTTAGATGGAAAAAGAATGAATAAAATATCTATTTTTTAAAAATTAATTTTGTTATATATAATCTATAATATTTCACACAGAAAACATGTAAATTTCTCAAGTAAATAATCTCCATCCTGAAGGTATGAAAAGTAAATTAGTTTCAATTGCGTATAAAGCGAAAATTCAATTACAAAAAGATCCTAATTTGGGTTAACCGAGTTCATTCTATTCAAAACATTTGCTCATAAGATTCTCATCACTGAATAAATAAAATTCATTACTACACCTAACCAATTTAATTAGAAAAGCTAACTAAATCGTCCTAAATATGAAACTAATCTAATTCGAAAAGATCAAAAGCATACACATTGGAATCAAACCACTCACACTAGGATATAAGGAACGTTATGTTGAATAATTAACTTCCATGCTTGTAGCTAATTATTCAAGTGGATCAATCCTAAGTCAATTAACTATTCGGTTAACAAGCTAATTTAACTTATCGCTTCATAAATATCATGCACAATTTACAAGTAATTTGCAAGCAAACATCACATGTCCTCAAGCGTCTGACAATATGAACTAAAATCTATTCAAAACAGAAGTGAGATCTGACAATACAATAATTCAATTCAAAACTTCACAATCATGAAATAGAATGAAAACTAAGTATCCCAAGCTAGAAATAGAGTACCTTAGCCTCTTGTCCACATGTCAGATGATGAGGAAGAGTTAGAGGGCTTAAACAGATTGAAGGTGCACATCAAATAGAGAGAACTGATTGGAGATGGCTGGAATCGATGTGCACCTAACCCAGACGACAAAAAAAATATTTAAAAAATCATGACGGTGCCATGATGCTAACGATATTTGCACGCAAGACAACTTCAGAGCACCATGACAATTTGCATTACACGGACAGTAAGGCCACTGCCTTATAGCGTCGCGATGCTGTTAGGTAGAGGCCAATTTTGACTTTCTTCACATATTTCCACTCCAGTTGATACCATTGACTTCATTTTTCGCCTACTTAGCTCCAAATCAACAACATCGAATTCTGCTTTGAATTGGTTGAAACCTACAAAATAGCCAAATAGAGACGTAAATAACAATCTTGAATTAAGTGAGATTAAATAGCACATTTTCAGTGCTATTAGTCATTTTCGAAAGTAAAACTTTTTCATTTGGAATTGGATAATCAATTAAACCACATGTCTATCATTTTTCAATTTTACTATGAGACCCAAACATGTCTTAATTCAAGTACATAATTCTTTCAAAAATCATCCCATCCAAGACCAAGTGTATTAACAAGCAATTACCAATTTAATTTAGTGAGTGATTTTGAAGAATCCAAATTCTTTTATAGTTTCCACAATTACTCGACATAAACTACTAAAATATTGGTTCAATCTAACAAAGTACAACCCATAATTCCACATACTAGTAAATAGTAAATACTTATAAGCAAAGTTTAGGTGTCTTCAATCAATGTTTAGGTGTCTTCAATCAATGTTTTGCCATTAACTACACTTTCTTCCAAACAATGTTTAGGTGTCTTCAATCAAAAAATCGTAGTCCAATCTAAGACTTCAAATCAAAATTTAGTTATCTATCATTTAATTTGACCATTTTATCAACTTTTCAACCAATTTTTTTACATCGTAGTACAAAAAATGAGGCTTCTTCAATCCAAATATGAAGTTAAATCTTCAAACATTTAACAAAAGTTCACTTTATTTGTTCATTCACTTTATTTGTTCATTTTCTTTGGTTGAAATCTAATCCTCATGCCCAATATTTTGGTTGAAGTTTAATCTCGAACCTTAAACCAAATTTTCCTTATTTGTGTTCATTTTCTTAACTTCGCTTCCAATTAACTACACTTTCGTCCAAACAATGCATAGGTGTCTATAACTAAAAGATTGTAATCCAATCTAAGACTTCAAATCAAATTTTTATATCATATCTATCACTTAATTTATCTATTTTATGAACTCTTCAACCAATATTTTTTTATTGCAGTACAAAGAATTGATAGGTCTCTTCAATCTAATATTGAAGACCAATCTCCAACCATAAAAAAAATTCCCCTTATTTGTGTCCATTTTCTTAACAATGTTTCCCAATAACAACGCTTTCATCCAAGCAATGTCAAGGTGTCTACAACAAAATCAAAATTATGTTATCTTATCTTTCACTTAATTTATCCATTATATGAACTATTCAACTAATATTTTTTCATTGTTGTACAAAAAATGGCTCGTTCTCTTCAATCTAACAATCTCAATGTCCAATATTTTGGTTGAAGTCCAATCTTCAACCTTAAACCAAATTCTCCTTATTTGTGTCCATTTTCTTAACTATGTTTTCCCTTAACTACACTTTCTTCCAAACAATGCCTAGGTGTCATCATCGAAAAAAAATTTAGTAAAAATCTAAGATTTCAAATTAAAATTTTGGTATCTTATCGATCACTTAATTTGTCCATTTTATAAACTCTTCAACCAATATTTTACCATTGTAGTACAAAGAATGACTAGGTCTCTTCAATCCAATATTGTAGTCTAATCTTCAACCTTAAACCAAGTTCTCCTTATTTTGTCCATTTTCTTAACTACGATTCTCATTAACTACACTTTCTTCCAAACAATGCTCGAGTGTTTTCAACAAAAAAAATTTAGTCCAATCTAAGACTTCAAATCAAAACTTTGTATCTTATCAATCACTAAATTTGTCCATTTTATTAACTTTTCGACCAACTTTTTTACATTGTAGTACAAAGAATGTCTACGCCTTTTCAATCCAAATATGGAGTCCAATCTCTAACCTTTAACAAAAGTTCACCTTGTTTGTACATTTTCTTTGGTTGAAGTTCAATCCTCATGCCCAATATTTTGGTAGAAGTCTAACCTCTAACCGTAAACCAAATTCTCCTTATCTCGCTTCCAAATAACTAATCTTTCGTCCAAACAATGCCTAGGAGTTTACAACCAAAATATCGTACTCCAATCTAAGAATTCAAATCAAAATTTTGTCATTTTATCTATCACTTAAGTAATCCTTTTTATGAACTCTTCAACCAATATTTTTCAATTGTAGTATAAAGAATGACTATGTCTCTTCAATTCAATATTGAAGTCCAATCCCCAACCTTAAACAAATTCTTCTTATTTGTGTCCATTTTCTTAACTATGCTTTCCATTAACTACACTTTCTTCCAAACAATATCTAGGTGTATTCAATCAAAAAATTGTAGTCCAATTTAAGACTTCAAATCAAAATTTTGTTATCTTATCTATCACTTAAATTTTTTCATTTTATCTCCAACTAATTCTTCTACATTGTAGAACAACAAATGGCTAGGCCTCTTCAACTCAACATTGAAGTCCAATCTCCAATCTTAAAATAATTTCTCCTTATTTGTGTTTATTTTCTTAAATTTGCTTCTAATTAATTACATTTTTGTCCAAACAATGCCTAGGTGTCTACAACCAAAATATTGTAGTCCAATCTAAGACTTCAAACCAAGATTTTGCTATCTTATACATCACTTAATTTATCAATTTTATGAACTTTTCAACCAATATTTTTTCATTTTAGTACAAAGAATGACTAGGTCTACCCAATCCAAATATAGAGTCTAATCTCCAACATTTAACAAAAGTTCACCTTCGTTGTACATTTTCATTGGTTGATGTCCAATTCCCATGCCCAATATTTTGGTTCAATTCCAATCTCTAACCTTAAACATAGTTCTCCTTATTTGGTCAATTTTCTTAACTTCGCTTCAAATTAACTACATTTCGTCCAAACAATTCCTAGGTGTCTACAACCAAAATATTGTAGTCCAATCTAAGACTTCAAATAAAAATTTTGTCATCTTATCTATCACTTATTTTGTCCATTTCATTAACTCTTCAACCAATTTCTTTACATGTTAGTATAAAGAATCTCTAGGCCTCTTCAATCGAAATATGGAGTCCAATCTCCAACATTAAACAAAATTAACCTTATTTGTGTCCATTTTCTTAAATATGCTTCGCATTAGCAACACTTTCTTCCAACAATGTCTAGGTGTCTTCAACCAAAAAATCGTAGTCCAATCTAAGACTTCAAATCAAAATTTTACTCTCTTGTCTATCACTTAATTTTTTTCATTTTATGAACTTTTCAACCAATTTTTCTGCATTGTACTATAACAAATGGCTAGGCCTCTTGAATCCAACATTGAAGTCCAATCTCCAACCTATAAATTAATTCTCCTTATTTGTGTCAATTTTCTTAACTTTGCTTCAAATTAACTATACTTTTGTCCAAACAATGCATAGGTGCCTACAACCAAAATGTCGTAGTCCAATCTAAGACTTCAAATCAAAATTTGGATATCTTATCTATCACTTAATTTATTCATTTTATAAACTCTTCAACAAATATTTTTCCATATTAGTACAAATAATGTCTAGTACTTTTCAATCCAAATATGGAGTCCAATCTCAAACCTTTAACAAAAGTTCACCTTCTTTGTACAATTTATTTCGTTGAAGTCCAATCTCCATGCCCAAAATTTTGTTTCAAGTCCAATCTCAAACCTTAAACCAAATTCTCCTTATTTTGGTCAATTTTCTTAACTTCGTTTCAAATTAACTACATTTTCGTCCAAACAATCCCTAGGTGTCTACAACCAAAATATTGTAGTCCAATCTAAGACTTCAAATAAAAATTTTGGCATCTTATCTATCACTTAATTAATCCTTTTCATGAACTCTTCAACCAATATTTTTCCATTGTAGTACAAAGAATGACTTGATCCCTTCAATCTAATATTGAATTCCAATCTTCAACCTTAAACCAAATTATCCTTATTTCTGTCCATTTTCTTAACTATGTTTTCCATAAACCACACTTTCTTCCAAACAACGCATGGGTGTCTTCAACCAAAAATGTAAATCAATCTAAGATTCAAATCATAATTTTGTAATTTTATCTATCAATTTTGTCCATTTTATTAACTCTTCAACCAATTTCTTTACATTGCAATATAATGACTGTCTAGGACTCTTCAATCCAATTATGAAATCCAATCTCCAACCTTTAACAAAAGTTCACCTTCTTTGTACATTTACTTTGGTTGATGTCCAATCTCATAACAAATATTTTGGATAAAGTCCAATCTCCAACCTTGAACAAAATTCTCCTTATTTTTGTCCATTTTCTTAATTGTGTCTCCTATTAACTACACTTTCTTCCAAACAATGCCTTATGTGTCTTCAACCAAAAAATTGTAGTCCAATCTAAGAATTCAAAACAAAATTTTGATATCTTATTTATAGCTTATTTTGTCCATTTTATAAACTTCGTTTCAAATTAACTACATTTTCGTCCAAACAATCTCTAGGTGTCTACAACCAAAATATTGTAGTCCAATCTAAGACTTCAAATAAAAATTTTGTCATCTTATCTATCACTTAATTAATCCTTTTTATGAACACTTCAACCAATATTTCTCCATTGAAATACAAAGAATAGCAAGATCTCTCCAATCTAATATTGAAGTCCAATCTCCAATCGTAAACTAAATTCTCCTTATTTCAAGCCATTTTCATAGTTATGCTTTCCATACACCACACTTCCTTCCAAACAATGCCTAGGTGTCTTCAACCAAAAAAATATAGATCAATCTAAGATTCAAATCATAATTTGGTTATCTTATCTATTACTTAATTTTGTCTATTTCATTAACTCTTCCACGAATTTCTTTACATTGTACTACAATGAATGTCTAGGACTTTTCAATCCAAATATGAAATCTAATCTCAAATCTTTAACAAACCTTCACATTCTATGTACATTTACTTGGGTAGATGTCCAATCCACATGCCTAATATTTTGGATGAAGTCCAATCTCCAACCTTGAACCAAATTCTCCTTATTTTTGTCCATTTTCTTAACTGTGCCTCCCATTAACTAAACGTTCTTCCAAACAATGCTTAGGCGTTCTCAACCAAAAAATTGTAGTCCAATCTAAGAATTCAAATCAAAATATTGTTATTTTATCTATCACTTAATTAATCCTCTTTATGAACTCTTCAACCAATTCTTTTACATTGTAGTACAAAAAATGGCTAGCCCTCTTCAATCCAATATTGAAGTCCAATCCCCAACCTTAAACCAAATTCTCCTTATTGTGTCCATTTTCTTAACTTCGCTTCCAATTAACTACACTTTCATCCAAACAATGTCTAGGTGTCTACAACCAAAATATTGAGGTCAAATCTAAGACTTCTATAAAAAAATTCCGTATCTAATCTATCACTTAATTTATTCATTTTATGAACTCTTCTACCAATATTTTTCTATTGTAGTACAAAGAATGGAGGACTCTTCAATCTCATATCGAAGTTCAATCTCCAACCTTAAACCAAGTTGTTCTTATTTGTGTCCATTTTCTAACTATGTTTTCCATTAACTACACTTCTTCCAAACGATGCCTAGGTGTTTTCAACCAAAAATTGTAGTCCAATCTAATACTTCAAATCAAAATTTTGCTATCTTGTCTATCATTTGATTTTTTTAATTTTATGAACTTTTCAACCAATTTTTCTACAATATAGTACAACAAAAATGGCTAGGCCTCTTGAATCCAATATCGAAGTCCAATCTCCAACCTTAAACCAAATTCTTTTTATATGTGTCCATTTTCTTAACTCCGCTTCCAATTAACTATACTTTCGACCAAACAATGCCTAGGTATCTACAACCAAAATATAGTAATTCAATCTAAGACTTCAAATCAAAATTTCACTATCTTATCTATCACTTAATTTATCCATTTTATAAACACTTGAACCAATATTTTTTCATTGTACTACAAATAATGGCTAGGTCTCTTCAATCTAATATTGAAGTCCAATCTCCAACATTAAAATCAAATTCTCCTTATTTGTGCCCATTTTCTTAATTGAGTTTTGCATTTGCTACAATTTCTTCCAACAATGTCTAGGTGTCTTCAACCAAAAAATTGTAGTCCAATCTAAGACTTCAAATCAAAATTCTGTTAACAAATCTATCACTTAATTTGTCTATTTTATTAACTCTTCAACCAATTTTTTTTACATTGTAGTATAAAGAATGTCTAGGCCTCTTCAATCGAAATATGGAGTCCAATCTCCAACATTAAACAAAATTCTCCTTATTTGTGTCCATTTTCTTAACTACGCTTTGTATTAGCTACACTTTCTTCCAAAATGTTTATGTGTCTTCAACCAAAAAATTGTAGTCCAATCTAAGACTTCAAATCAAAATTTTGCTATCTTGTCTATCACTTAATTTTTTTCATTATATGAACTCTTCAACCAATTTTACTACATTGCAGTACAACAAATGGCCAAGCCTCTTGAATCCCATATTGAAGTCCAATCTCCAACCTTAAACTAAATTCTCCTAATTTGTGTCCATTTTCTTAACTTCGCTTCCAATTAACTACACTTTCGTCCAAACAATGCATAGGTACCTACAACCAAAATGTTGTAGTCTAATCTAAGACTTCAAATCAAAATTTGATATCTTTCCATATTAGTACAAAGAAAGTCTACGACTCTTCAATCCAAATACGGAGTCCAATCTCCAACCTTTAACAAAAGTTCACCTTCTTTGTACATTTACTTTTGTTGATGTCCAATCCCCATGACCAATATTTTGGATAAAGTCCAATCTTCAACCTTGAACCAAATTCTCTTTATTTTTGTCCATTTTCTTAATTGTGCCTCCCATTAACTACACTTTCTTCCAAACAATGCCTAGGTGTTTTCAACCAAAAAAGAGTAGTCCAATCTAAGAATTCAATGCAAAATTTTGATATGTTATCTATCACTTAATTTATCAATTTTATAAACTCTTCAACCAATATTTTTCCATATTAGTAAAAAGAATGTCTAGGACTCTTCAATCCAAATATAAAGTCCAATCTCCAACCTTTAACAAAAGTTTCCCTTATTTGTACAGTTTATTTGGTTGAAGTCCAATCCTCATGCCCAATATTTTGGTTTAAGTCCAATCTCCAACCTTAAACCAAATTCTCGTTATTTGGGTCAATTTTCTTAACTTCGCTTCAAATTAACTACATTTTCGTCCAAACAATCCCTAAGTGTTTACAACCAAAATATTGTATAGTCCAAACTAAGACATCAAATAAATATTTTGTCATCTTATCTATCACTTAATCAATCATTTTTATGAACTCTTCAACCAATATTTTTCCATTGTAGTACAAAGAATGGCTCGATTTCTTCAATCTAATATTGAAGTCCAATCTCCAACCTTAAACCAAATTCTCCTTATTTCTGTCCATTTTCTTACATATGCTTTCCGTAAACCACACAACCAAACAACACATAGGTGTCTTCAACCAAAAAAATGTAGATCAATTTAAGATTCAAATCATAATTTTATTATCTTATCTATCACTTAATTTTGTCCATTATATTAACTCCTCAACCAATTTCTTCACATTGTAGTACAATGAATGTCTAGGACTCTTCAATCCAATTATGAAATCCAATCTCCAACCTTTAACAAAAGTTCACCTTCTTTGTACATTTACTTTGGTTGATGTCTAATCCATATGCACAATATTTTCGATAAAGTCCAATATCCAACCTTGAACTAAATTCTCCGTATTTTTGTCCATTTTCTTAATTGTTCCTCTTATTAACTACACTTTCTTCCAAACAATGCCCAGGTGTCTTCAATCAAAAAACTGTAGTCCAATCTAAGAATTCAAATCAAAATTTTGTTATCTTATCTATCACTTAATTTGTCAATTTTATCAACTCATCAACCAAATTTATTACATTCTAGTACAAACAATGGCTAGCCTTCTTCAATCCAATATTGAAATACAATCTCTAACCTTAAACCAAATTCTCCTTATTTGTGTCCATTTTCTTAACTATGCTTCCCATTAATTACATTTCTTCCAAACAATGTCTAGGTGTTTTCAACCAAAAATTTGTAGTCCAAACTAAGACTTCAAATCAAAAGTTTGTTATCTTATCTATCATTTAATTTGACAATTTTATCAACTTTTCAACCAATTTTTTTTACATCGTAGTACAAAAAATGTCTCGGCCTCTTCAATCCAAATATGATGTCCAATCTCCAACCTTTAACAAAAGTTCACCTTATTTGTTCATTTTCTTTGGTTGATGTCCAATCTCCATAACCAAATTCTACTTATTTTTGTCCATTTTCTTAATTGTGCCTCCCTTACACCAAATTCTTCTTATTTGTGTCCATTTTCTTAACTTCGCTTTCAATTAACTACATTTTCGTCCAAACAATGTCTAGGTGTCTAAAACTAAAAGATTGTAGTCCAATTGTAGTAAAATCTAAGACTTCAAATCATAATTGTGGTATCTTATCTGCACTTAATTCGTCCATTTTATGAACTCTTCAACCAATTTTTTTACATTGTAGTATAAAGAATGGCTAGGCCTCTCCAATCCAATATTAAAGTCTAATCTACAACCTTAAACCAAATTCTACTTGTTTGTGTCCATTTTCTGAACTTCGCTTTCAAATAACTACACTTTCGTCCAAACAATGCCTAGGTGTCTACAACCAAATTATTGTAGTCCAATCTTCAAATCAAAATTTTCCTTTCTTATCTATCACTTAATTTATCCATTTTATTAACTCTTAAACCAATACTTTTCATTGTAGTACAAAGAATGGCTAGGTCTCTTCAATCCAATATTGACGTCCAATCCCCAACCTTAAACCAAATTCTCCTTATTTGTGTCTATTTTCTCAATTATGCTTCCCATTAATTACACTTTCTTTCAAACAATGTCTAGGTGTTTTCAACCAAAAAATTGTATTCCAAACTAAGACTTCAAACCAAAACTTTGTTATCTTATTTATCACTTAATTTGTCCATTTTATTAACTATTCAACCAATTTTTTTTTACATTGTAGTACAAAAAATGTTTAGGCCTCTTCAATCCAAATATGAAGTCCAATCTCCAACCTTTAACCAAAGTTCACATTGTTTGTACATTTTCTTTGGTTGATGTCCAATCCCCATGCCCAATATTTTGGTTGAAGTTCAATCTCGAACCTTAAACCAAATTCTCCTTATTTGTGTTTATTTTCTTAACTTCACTTTCAATTAACTACACTTTTGTCCAAACATTGTCTAGATGTCTAGAACCAAAATATTGAAGTCCAATCTAAGACTTCAATCAATAATTTTCCTATCTTATCTATCACTTAATTTATTTATTTTATGAACTTTTTTACCAATATTTTTCTATTGTAGTACAAAGAATGGGTAGGTCTCTTCAATCTCATATTGAAGTCCAATCTCCAACCTTAAACCAAATTCTTCTTATTTGTGTCCATTTTCCTAACTATGTTTTCCATTAACTACACTTCTTCCAAATAATGCCTAAAAGTCTTCAACCAAAAATTGTAGTCCAATCTAATACTTCAAATCAAAACTATGCTTTGCATTAGCTACACTTTCTTCCAACAATGTCTAGGTGTCTTCAACCAAAAAATTGTAGTCTAATCTAAGACTTCAAATCAAAATTTTAAAATCTTATCTATCACTTAATTAATCCTTTTTATGAACTCTTCAACCAATATTTTCTATTGTAATACAAAGAATGGCAAGATCTCTTCAATCTAATATTGAAGTCCAATCTCCAACCTTAAACCAAATTCTCCTTTCTTTCCATTTTCTTAGCTATGCTTTCCATAAACCACACTTCCTTCCAAACAATGCCTAGGTGTCTTCAACCAAAAAAATGAAGATCAATCTAAGATGCAAATCATAATTTTTTTTCATCTTATCTATCACTTAATTTTGTTCATTTCATTAACTCTTCAACCAATTTCTTTACATTGTAGTACAATGAATGTCTAGGACTCTTCAATCCAAATATGGAGTCCATTCTCCAACCTTTAACCAAAGTTCACCTTGTTTGTACATTTTCTTTGGTTGATGTTCAATCCTCATACCCAATATTTTGGTTGAAGTTTCCAATCTTAAACCTTGAACCAAATTCTTCTTATTTGTGTCCATTTTCTTAATTGTGCCTCCTATTAACTATACTATCTTTCAAACAATGTCGAGGTGTATTCAACCAAAAAATTGTCGTCAAATCTAAGACTTCAAATCAAAATTTTGTTATCTTATCTATCACTTAATTTGTCCATTTTATGAACGCTTCAACCAATATTATTACATTGTAGTACAAAAACTAGCTAGGTCTCTTCAATCTAATATTGAAGTCCAATCTCCAACCTTAAATCAAATTCTCCTTATTTGTGTCCATTTTCTTAACAATGTTTTTCATAAACTACACTTCCTTCCAAACAATGCCTAGGTGTATTCAACCAAAAACTTGTAGACCAATCTAAGACTTCAAATCAAAATTTTGATATCTAATTTATCACTTAATTTGTCTATTTTATTAATTCTTCAAACAAGTGTTTTATATTGTAGTACAAAGAATGTCTAGGAATCTTCAATCCAAATATGGAGTCCAAGCTCCGACCTTTAAAAAGGATAATAAATAGAGGTCCATGCTCCATTTCTAACCACCTAGAACAATTAATTCTTAAGGGTATAACTTTATTTCTTGCTCAACCTCTCTTAAGTTTATTTACTCTTGAAATAAAAACATGATTTCACAAAGTAAAAACAAATCATATCAAAGAAATAATAAAAAGTAAAGATTTATAAATATGAAAAGCATTTCTAGAAAGTTTTATAAAAATTAGGGGTAGGAAACCTAACCTTATTGGCACTACCAACTGTGGGAACAATGTAATTCCAATGGTAACTAGTTGACAGAAGCCTTGTTGGATGACCCCAAAGTTCATATCTAAATTTCCATCTGAAATTTTCACAACATAGTCACAAATCAAAATCTTCTCCATTTGAAAAGAGAACATCAACAGTCTCTAAGTATGACCAATACATAGAAATGAGTTTAGTTTGTTTCTTCTTAGGAATCATCTTCTGTTTAGATTAAACAATCTCAATAATATTTTCATGATTGCAAAGTTTAATTTGAGCGCCAAGAATCAATTTGAAAATTTTGCATCAAAATTTAAATGAATTTATTTTATATCTGCATAATATAATCCTATGCAGTTGATCCTAAATAATATCCAGTGAAGCAAAGTTATTAAAACACCACAACTTCTTAAGCAAACACAAAAAACGATCATATAGTTTCATCATTTTAAAACTAGTTACATGAGAATGACAAGATTTGTGAAACCAATGGCTTACATTTGTGTATTATGCTCCCCTAACTTGTTCACAATAAATTTCCATGGTCTGTAAATTACCAAAGAAAAAAGAGAATTAGGCTTCAATCGAAAAAAATGTTAAATCAGAACAAAGAATTAATGGTTAAAGTACCTTCAGTTTCAACAAATTGATTGCCATTATTCTGCCCTGTGCTCAAATCAGTCTCACGAAATTGATTCAACACTCGCATATATATCCATGGAAGAAGAATCGAAAACCCTAAACCGGAATAGCCAGCAAACCCAGAAAATTCCATACCCATAGAAGAACAAACGAAAAACTGAAGAAGAAGAGAGTCGGTGAACAAGAAAATATAAATGGAAGGAGGCGCAAAAATACCAGTTGGCCGGGGTTTTGACCGTCGAAGAGAGAACGGCTACTTCTTCGGTGATTTAGGAAAGTTTCTTATTTACAGCTATTCTATATTTTCTTTAATTTTCTAAAACCAAATCAATTAATCTACACCGTACACGTGGCACAAAACTGAACTGTCATTTATTTATTCCTTTTCTTTCCTTTTTTGCCTTTTTTTTCCTTTAACGAACACCCAACAATTATATTTTATATCTATTTGAAAAAAACAATTAAATTTAAATATTTTTTTCAAAAAAGGAAAAAACAATTAAACTTAAATGTTGGATTATTTTTTAACAAACAATTTTTAATTTTTTTAACCTACAAAATGAGATACTAATACAAAATAAGTTAAATGGAAAAAGCTTATCTCTTTTTTTTTTCTAAATAAAAAAACAATTTCTCTTTTTTCTTTAAAAATTAAATTTAAATAGAGAATTCTTAAATTGGGCCAAGCCCAACTGTAGGCCAAAAAAATTGAGAACTTTAAGAAACGGGTTAGAAAAATTGCAATACGGTAAAAAATAATATTTATTTAAAGTGAGATTCAATTAAAAATCAACATTAAAAGTGTAAATCTTGAAACTTCTTCTTAGTCCCAAAAGTGTTTTTTTTAGAGTCGTTTCATTTTTGGTAGGCTTGTATTTGAAAAGAAAAATGTTTAAGTATCTCATCATTTAGCCAAATCGAGAAAATTGTGATTACTAAGTTTTTTATTAAAAGAAAGGGGTTTAGGGTTCGAATCCCCCACCCACTACTATACTCTAAAAAATCATTTATCTTTACTTAACGTTTAATTACAATTTTGATATTGAACTATGGAAAATAATGTATCTAAATTTTCAATTTTGTGACTATTAAGTTCTCGATTAAAAGTATATCATTAGTCTCGGATATTAAAACTTTGTAAATCAATTCAATACAAAATTATACGCTAGAGTACTTATTAAACATTTTATAAAAAAAATGGTCAAAAATCTCGAGAGTATATCCTAGAAAGTCAAAAAATATTTATTAAACACCCTTTTAAAACGATAAAGTTACTAGCCAAACATTTGAGATAATAACTCTTTCTTTTTTTCAATAGCCACTTTAATCATTTAAATTAAAATTAAACACTCAATAAAAGTATTTATTAGCTTTACGATGATTATGATCATTGTGTTTAAGCTTAATAATAATAATTAATGAAAGATATATAAAGGGATGTTAATGATTGGGAGAGATGTAGTGGTACAGAAAATTATTTATTGTCCTATTGATAGAGATTGTTTTTATTATTATTATTATTATTATTATTTAAAATATAAAGAAAATACGATTAGTTTTTATAGATTAATCGTTATGAATATTGAAATAAATATTTTTACTATTTCTCCACATTTAAATTTCATACAGTTAATATTCATATTGAGAAACCAGATCCATATTCTAAGATTGCAAACGCTTTTAACGAAAGTCATTTTTTGATAATGTACAAATATTTTAACAGAGGATCTTGTTATAAATCGTTTTAATTATTGATTTCACATTTTTAAAGTGATAATTTGATTTAGATGAGAAAAAATCATATTTAAAATTACTTTGTTAGAGATTTATTCTCACATGGTTAAGATCGTTCTTGTCGTTTTTAAAAATTATTATGAAATATATTTTTAACGATTCGATACCAATTTTGATAAATAAAAATTGGATTTAAAAGTATAAAGTTATATATTAAAAGTTTTTTCGAATTGATTTTGTGTGTGACAAAAATAATAATTTTGAAATTACTCTCAAAAGTGATTTAATACACGAGAAAGAATGATTTTGAAATTGTCAAAATCAATTGAAAACATGTTTTTAATCGCACAAAATCAATTTAATATTTAAATTTACGTTATTAAATAAAATCATTGAAATTAGTTTTGAATTAAAAAAAAAAAAAAAAGCAGTCACGCCAAAAGTACTTTCAAACAAAAGATAAAGTTGTAATTATTGAATGACACCTAAAGTTTTAATATTATCATAGACTATACTAAAATCCATATTAAATTAATCTTATAAATAGCATTATTAAATAAGCTTTTACTTTAGAGCTTGGTAGTTGGGGTGACACATCTTTACTTCCAATATAAAAACATAATATATGATGCAATTTCTATTATTATTATTTTATTTACCCCTAATCTAGATGCCTTTGAAGAAACCCTAAATGATATTTAATTAATTTAATTATTAATTAACTCATTGATTTGATTTGATTTCTTTATATTAAAAAAATCAACATTATGATATCTTTTAATTAAATAATTAATATAAGGACAAGAGCAAGGTATATTTAGGTTCATTGCTTTTGGTTCTTGGTGTCTCCTTGATTACATACAAAATAAAAAATATATATTTTAATATATATTTTTAATATATAATAATCAACCAATAAGGTTTTTTTTTTTCTTTTTTTTATCTTTCCTTATAATAATAATAACAACAGGGAAACTTTTTTCTTTTAACAGCCAATAATGCTATTCCTTTTAAAATTTTGGTCTTTTTTATTAAATATTATTTTGGGACTTTGTGGATTTTATTTATAATAAAATAATTAACCAATAAGGTGGTTTTTTTTCTCTTTTAAAAAAATTGGGAAAGGTTTTTTTTAATTTATTTTTTTGGGTTTTGGGTCTTGTATTGTATAAAGTGTTAAATTTCAAAAGAAAAATATTAATTTTGTCTTTTTCTTTTGCTTTATTTTATTTTATTTTTGGAAAAATTGCTTTATTTTACTTTGGAGTTGAATTTCTGTCTTTTTCAAAAGAAACAAATAAATATTTTTTTTTAGAAAAGATAAATGTAATTTTGCACTGTATAGAAAGTGCTTCACATTTGAAGGACATGCTTCTCCATGGGGAACACACGTGGGAGGCACGTGATTTATCACGTGATCAGTACCACGTAGGACATATTATTATTTAGGGGACATTTTAATTTAAGGTTAAAATATACTAAATGTTTATCTATTTGGTTAATAAATTTTAAACTTTTGAAATATAAATTTAATTTTATGGTTTTATTAAACATAAAGTTAATATTTATATTTATTAAATTTTTTAAATTTTGAATTTGACATAATATTGAAAAGTTGAGAGATCGATAAAATGTTATATTAAAAAGTTTATGAATTTATTAAATATATTTTCAAAGTTTAAAAACCGAACAAATACCAACTTTAAAGTTTATATGAATAAATTAATTAGATTAATATTTTTAATATAAAAGAGCACTACTTCATGTATTTATTTAATGAAATAATTTCAATTCTAAACATACTATAATATCAAATCATATATATTTTAATTAACATTAGATTATTATTCCATATACCTAATTTAATGATTCTCATGAGCCAACAAAACCACATAATTAAACCAAACAATTATATTTGTCTATATACAAATACAAGCATCTAATACTTAGAATATAGTTCTCATGCACATAAAATCACGTATAATATTTAACCTTCAAACATTTAATATTCATATTTATAAATAAAAAAGAAAAAAAAACTATAAACTATAAATAAAAAGGAAAAAAAAAACACTGACTCCCTTTCGTAGAGATTCCCCACTCATTTTTCATAAAAAAAAATGTATATTACGTCCTACCAAAGTTATAAAGAAATTACTTTGCTTAAAATACGATATTTGCCATCTGATCCTTAAATTTTTAAAATGTATATTTTTAGTCGTTGTATTTTGGAATATGTATATTCAGAAGTATCTTTGTAATCTCCAAATTTTAAAAAATATGTTCAAAAATTTCTATGAAATAAATTTAATTATTTTTAAAAATTTATCTCTTCTCTTTAAACTTAATTTTATAATTTAAAAAGTCATACTTATTTAAAATAACAATAAAAAAAACTAATTAATGAATTTTTCACACTTATATTTAAACTAATATAGTTTGAATATTATATATAATAGTTGGTATCTTAGGTAACCCACTAAAGAAAATTGTAGTTGTTAGACCACTTGCATTGCATTATATATAGACAAGACTCCAAAGTCATTGGACTCTTTCAAAAAATGTTCACATCTTAATAAATGCAACTAAATAAACAAATGGTCAAGGTCGAAGTTGATCGTTAAAAAATAATAATTATAAAATTTTAAAAAATTCAAAATTCATCGAAACTAATTTAAGAATTACGTTTAAAATTTTCGAACTACATACATTAAATAGAATAAAAACAAGTATCAAAGTGTGTAAAGACCAAAGGAGAAAAAAGTTGATAAGAGTCGTTTGACACGCACAACGTTCAATCTAATGCTCAATAAGAGAAAGATCGATACTAAAATAAATAGAATTATGATAAATGAGCGAGTATGATCGAGATGTGCATGCACTTAGTCACGATGAGAGTACATTCATATATCAAGAAATGACTATTATCATGCATAGAAAGCACTGAGGATGGTTCTAGGCCTTTCCTGCACAGTTTATGTAAAAGACAAAGAAGGCCCTACTCCGAAGAGATCCAGCTACTAGTGACATATTATAATCTTGTGCGAGACCTAGATCTAAATCGACGAGATACATTTTAGACAAAGTGAACATAACTCTGCAATAATTGAAAAATATTAACTTCATTTAGATCGGAGGTTCAAATCTCTCTTATATGTTGTATTAAAAATATATTTTAAACAACTTAAAAAGATTTATCTATCACTAAAATGAATTATGCTCACAGCTCACATCAACCATTAGAGCCGATCATTTAAATAAAATACTTTTTCCATTAAAAAACAATAATAAAAATTGTTTTTTAGTCGAAAAGATTAAAATTTAATTAAACAGCAGTTTTTAGATCAACTCCAACCAAAAAAAATATAAATTATAATTGAATTATTAATGTCTAGATGTATTTATTCAATTTAAAAAATAATATCTAAGCTATTGTTTTAGAAAAAAAAATCTTAAAATTTCAATGTAATATATACATTTATTGTCTTATTTGTAACTCGTATTTATAGGTTTTGAAAATATTTACTTATGATTCAATATATTTAAATTTTAATTAAAAATAAAATATAACCATCAAAGTTTACTTTGACTTTATTGTCATCTATCTTTTTCAAGAATCTCGTGATTCTAATAATTGTTTTAGATACCTTAACTTTTTTTTTTTATGGCAGCAGTTATTTATTTATTGTTATTTTAATAATAAGATTAAATTTGTAATTAACTACCTATTTCTTTATTTAAAAATTATTTAAACAATACTCGTGGTTTTAAATGGCAAAAATTGTTAAAGATATTTATAAATATAATCAAATCTCACAGTCTATAGGTGAGAGATAGCGATAGACACTGATCTATCTATCTATCAATGTCTATCATTTGATAAATAATGAATGTTAATAGGTGTCTATCAGTGTTTATCATTTTGCTATATATGACTTATAAGATCCATATTTGAAAATAAATATTTTTATGCAAAATTAGAAATAGGTGAATATTAAAGGAAAAATACAGATTTATGGAACCTACTTTTACTCTTTCTTAAAAAGAAAAAAGGTTGGCCTTTGAATATAAATTAAAGAAATTAAAATATCAATTATTTAAAGGGAATTAATTCTCTCTATCATGGGTTCTTTTAATCTATATAATAATTATGTTTTTTTTACTTTAATTATTATGTTTCTATTCATTTTTACAGTTGTTTTTAGTAATTATCATGTATAATATTTGTCGTAAACTTTGTATTAAGATCCTCGAAACCCTAGTTGTGGTATATGGGTGAAAGTTTTTAATGATTTTTTTTAATGTTTGGTTCGGCTCATGTTCGTATGGAGTTGGATTGTATTGAATTTATTAATGCAATTAAATACAAGAACCAAGATTTACGTTGAATTGTGACTTTTGTGGAGCAGATTAGGTCTATGGCCGTCTTCGCACATATGTTATCTTTTGACTGGTGTGTACATAGAGCAAATGGGATGACCCATCGTCTAGCTCATGTCGCAGTGTCTTATGGTTGTTGGATTGTTTTTTTTTTTTTCCTTTCTCTCCTTCTTTTAGCTAGCTCTGAAGAAGTTGTGGGTTTACTTTGTATTATTATGGGCTTTTTCTCCTCTGCTTTCTCTAGGGAGAGCTGTGGTCGTGGTTTGGTTTTTTGAATGAAGTATTTTTAAAAAAAAAACATTAAAATTGATTTAATTTTTTAGATTTTTAGAAGTGTTACTTGTATCACTTGTAATTTTCTTAAGTCGATCAATTTAGACTTTTTGCTATAAATTTATTTTAAAATATATAGTTAATAAACAACTTTCACATAAAGAACAACCCCTAAAAACTTTTGTTGATCAACTTAGTGGATCAATTGTAAGAAGACCGATAACCATGAATGGACGTCGCCCAAAACTCACCAATAATTTCCGTAAAATTAAAAGAATAACAAAACATAAACTTAAATAATCTCTAAGAGAAAATCTTTAGCTTTATCTATCTCTATTGGTCTTTTCATTCTAGTATCTATGTGCAAATTCATTATTACATAGTAATGTCAGCCGAGATTCATAAAACGAAAGGAGTAGAAGCATTCAGAAACATCTCCCAACCTCTTGGACCACAGGTTGATCTAATTTCCTACACTTATTATGGGACCACTGCTAACAAAATTATGTGACAATTTTGTTCGTCGAAGTGTTAGATGAGTGACCCAAGTCCCTTATCATTCTCACTTACGAGTGAGGGACCAACAGTCTCCGTAGAAATAAGTGTGCTTTCCTTCTTTACAATAACACACGAAATATGTGGTACAGTGATAATATTTTTTATAATAATTAAGAAAATATAACACTTGTTCAAGTCTATGCAACGATAATTCGAGTAGCTGAAATCGAAATCGTAGAAACCCATATATTAGAGTTGCTCTCCCCCATTCCTAACCCATGGTGTTGGTTAAAGAAATGGGAAATGGTTCTTGAGATTTCCAATTTGTCTTATTTTGGTGACATAATTGAATGGGGAGTGAAAGGGAAATTCAAATTAATAAAGCAATGTCTCTTTGTGCAAATTGATCCCATTAGCTTTTGCTATTTGGTCCCTTTCTTCTTTTTATTTATTTATTTTTTTTTTCCTTTTCTTTATTTATGTGACAAAGATATATGTGGGCCAAATCACATCCATTCCCACTCTCTTTTTTTCTCTAGTCAATTTTATGTCTCTTTCCAAACAGCTAAGCCAAAGGCTATTCCATTCCATTATTATACATTCTTGAATTAGGGTTTCCCCAACCAAAAATGAGGGCAAAAAATCAAATCAAATATCTAAAATAATTTAAGGTTTCGTTTTGTTCAAAATTATTTTAGAAAATAAAATAATTTGTTGATAACAAAAATAAGTTCTTATTTTTCATTGTATTCGAAAACACGTTTGGTTTCAATTTAAAACTTTGAAATTTGGATTCAGAATTTAAAATTTGTGTTTGATTGTGATTTGAAAATACAATAGAGTATGTCATGTTAACAATTTCTAAACACACAATTTAAAAACAAAGAAAATGATAATTTATTGTTTTCGAAAATAGGTTATTTCAAGTGTTGTTTTTAGAAATCGTTTTAAAAAACATGTATACCAAACACGTTTTAATTATTTTATATGTATTTTTTTGTTTTTGAAAACATAAAACGAAAATGAATCACGAACCAAACAGGACTTTATTTATTTTAAAATTTATGTACGTTTAATTTTGGTTTATTTTAGTCCTCAACTTCCAACTTTGATTCATTTTAGTCCAAGTACTTTCAAAATGTTCATTTTCAACCCTAAACTTTCAAAAAGTAACCATTTTGATTATTTCATTTTCAATCGTACTTCATTTTTAAGGGATGAAAGTTGACATTTTGTGAAAGTTTAAGAATCAAAATGAACTAAAATTAAAAGTATAAGAACCAAAATGAATATTTTAAAAGTACAAAGATCTAGATGAACTGAAATTAAAAGTATAGGAACTAAAATGAATATTTTAAAACCACGATAATCAAAATGAATCAAACTAAAAAGAATCGAGACAAAATTAATTAGTACTTAAACATATTCTTAATTATAAACTTTTGGTAAAGTTTGTGTAAATTCTATCTTTCATCATTTGCACACACATCTCTAAAATTTATTATCTTATTTTTGTCTATATCTTATGAGGTTCTTGTGTTTTTTCAAGTTTTGTCCATTTTGATTTTGTTTCTTTTAAATTTAAATTTTTTGGTTTGATTTGTTCATTTTTTCAAAAATACATTTTAGACCATATCTACCCTAAATTAATTTTCTTTTAAATATAGTTAAGTATTTTCCAATAAACACCCAAACAAAAGCTCTAAAAAAGTAAGTAAATCAAAATAAACATTTTAACACTATTCTCGGGATAAATTTTTTAGAGTTTTCGATAGAAATCGTAACCTAAAATCAATATGATTAATTACTTTAAAACAATACGGTGATCCAAATTTCAATTATTTCAAGGTCCAGTCTCAAATTTTTATTTGAAAATTTAAATTGTTTATATTCTAAATATAGTTTTGAATTGTTTATGAAAGTTTGAGTGATGTTACAACTTTAAAAAGATAAATGATTATAAGAATAAAAGGTAAAGATTTAAAGGGTATTTAATTTTTTGTATATATATTTAAGCTACAATTTATTACATTTGAACAAAATTTTATTTTCATATTTTACGGAAAATAATATTATTAAAATTATGAATTGGTCAAAAGATGTCATATAAAAATTTCACATTATTTGTGTATATATATATTTATATTTGTTGAAAAAGTATAAAAATGCTGACTATATAAAAATAATTTATGTTATCGTATAACTATAATGTGATTTGGAATCTTCATTTTATTTTATTTTATTTTTATCGATTTCAATCAAATTTGTTAAAGAAAATAGGGGATATATTATGTATATAATTATTGCTTTTTACATATTTTATAGAGAATAAATTATAATAAGTGAAAAATTATTACAATCGACAAAATTACTAAGAATATTTACAAAATATAGTTTTTATCACAACTTCGTTTTTTGTTTTAAAAATAATTCTATACTTTCAAAAATTGTTATATCGTCCTTAAACTGTTATAAATTGATGATCCAAAATGATGTGGTGATTAAAAACAATTATTTGACTATCACATCATGTTAGACGTCATGTTTCTTCTAAATTTAGTAAATTTTACTCAATTTTAAAAAAATTAAACAATTGATCAAATTAAATGGCATTTTTATATAATTTAACTTTTGATGATGGCTTGATATTGTAAGAAGAGATGCTATGCAAGTCATTATCACCTTACATGAAACATTATTATAAAAAGAAATGGAGTTAGAACATTAAAGTTTTCTCTAATTATGTCATTTATTGAAAATTAGGGATGAAAAGAAAAATTTATTGCTAGTTGGTCCCTCTTGAGGACCACACCATGGGAGACCATTTGCAAAATTTAATGAAAATTTCCATACGACGAGGAGTTGAAGAAGAAGTTTTACGAGTGAGATTGAAATTGTTCGGACATCAAATTATTATTTATATTTTATTTGATAATTTTGATGTGATTTTAGTATTTTTTTTAATTTTATATTTTTATGATATTTAAGTAGGAATGATTTAGTGTTTTTACAATGGATTAGGGTTTTTATTGGTTGACTATTTAAAATTTTGTCCTTAGATGGTTCAAAAGTCAAGTTTTATGATAATGAAATTTGGTGGTTGTGCTTCTTTCAAGTTTAGCAAGGAGCTTCTTGAATTTGACAGTGTATGTGTTGAGTTGTGTGTCAGAACATAGTATGATTGATCATTTTGTTTGTACAGTGTTTGAATCTTGGTATGACGAGATATTCGTTCTTGTTTCAAGACATTGATCTTAAGACAATAAGTGTCTAACTTTATTATTGCGTTGAAATTATATTGATTTGGAGTTTTAATGATCGAGTATTAGAAGTTCGCAGGTTTAAAGGACTCTTAATTTCAATTCACTAGAAATTTCATTTCGAATTTTGCGATAATTGACCAGTACTTTTTTTTAGACACAAATTTGATCTCACAAATTGCAACAAGAATATATAATTTTAAAATTACACAAATGCATACATTACTCATTCAATATAGTTCTAGACATTAATAAATTTAGAGTAAAAAGATAAATTATTAGTCCCAAAAGCTTGGATTTAGTTTACTTTTGATTTCTATATTTCAAAAATATTAATTTCAAACTGTTTTTGTTATTGAGTCGTTTTTAATTTTATTTTTATTTGATCTCTAAATTTTAAAATTTATGTTTTAATATTGTTATTTTACTAAATATTGATTTTAGCATGAATATCTAATAAATTTTAAAATTATTTTGATAAGAAAGTAACAAAACTAAATTAATCATACTTTTTTTTAAAAAAAAAGTTAAATTAATTAATACGTAATAACAAATTAAGTGGTTGGTAAAAAAAATTGACGTTAAATTTCGAAAATATAAATTTAATAAAATTTAAACCTCAAGCATAAAATTAAAATACTAAATTAAATCTAAATTCAAAATTTAAGAGATGAATAATATAGCGTTTTGAATATAGAGATAAAACGAAATTAAATTTAAAATAGTTAAAAAAAAGATGTAACCAATCAAAACTTAAAATATAAAACGAATTTATATAAAATATGGATTGAAAACAAAATTATAAAAGTGTTGTTTCGGAAATTTAGGTCATTTTCTTAATCACAAAATTAAAAATAAATAAATAAAAAAAACTAAAAAAAGTAAGACATTCGATGAATCTGGAAACAAGAAACGTATAATAATTGCATGAATTTTATAAGTGGTAACGGAGTTCGTGGTTAACTGACGTGGCTCTTGAACATCCACGTGGCGAGCGATGAGGACCCCAAAGGTAGCGGTGGCATGAAAAATTCTGTACCACGTGGTAAAGCAATGGGCAACGGGCAGGAGGGAGATAGAGAGAGAGAGAGTGACGTACGACAAATCGTCTGGGAAAGGAATGGGACTGGGCGACGTGTCGTTTGAAGGAGAAGAACACGACAAAAGAATCTGGGAAGAGTGAAACCGTGGGTTCTGGGGTCTATTTATTTATTATTATTTTTTTATTTTGTATCTTTTCTTTAGTACTTCTCCCCACTTGCACTTCCTCTAGCGTGTACTACACCTCCCCTCCAAATTCTACTTTCTTTTAAAAACTACGCTTTTACTTCGATTATAAGAATTAAATCGTTACAATTCAAAGTCCAAAATCTAATCTTTTACTTTCGGAAACAATTCATGCTCTATATATTATAAAAATGTTGATTTCTTTCAAGTTAAATTTCAAACGTAATCATGAATTGATCATCATTAAGTTCTCATATGACAACAATTTTGTTTCTAATTGTTAGCAAAATCACTTTAAATAGATTAACCTAAGATCATTCATGTCAAATTATCGAGAATTACGTACCGAATTACATCGAAGGATTGATGATGACTTCAAGGTGCTATTGTCTTCCTCAACAAAAACTCCAAATGTCTCAAATGAAATCTTTCTCTTGATGGGATTCAAGAAAAATTGAGTGCTTATTGTTTTGGTATGTCGGGAACCATAGATCTAAGTCTCTTTATATACTAGTTCGATTAGAGTTTCCATTAAATCGTAATTAATCTAGCAATGGGCTTCTACCTATTTAGTTCAAACTCAATTTATGAATATAGAGCCTTAATTAAATAGATCACATCAACCAAAAACTTTATAAGATTTTTTTTTTAGTTTTTAAAACTTCATTTAATTTAAAAAGGAGATGAGTAATTAGTAGATAACAAGAAAATGAATGGAAAGAGTTAAATTTTAAATATTGCAATTTAAATATCCCATATGTTCCAATATTGAATATGATCAACAACCAAATGTCAACAAAGTGAGACTTTCATACTACAAACATGTTCTTTAATTCATTTGTTTGACAATTTTCCATAAATCAATAGGCCTTTTAATCGATGATTTAGCTGTTAAGACATCTACTCATTTATTTGAGATTGAAAATTTAAATTTTCATCCACATTTGTTGTACTATAAGCAATAATCAACGTTGTTTTCAAACAAGCTCATCAATTCGAGATATAATTTGATAAAATTAAAAACATGAAAAAAATTTAAGTTAAAATGTCTTTTTCCGTATTTCGACCCTACACTTTAAATTTCATTTTCATTGTAGTGAATAGAATTTCAATTATGTAAGTTTCATTTATGCACTTTCAATAAATTTTAAACTTAGTCATTAAGTAAATTCTTTTGTTTAGCAAATTTGGTTAAGTAATAAAGAAAATTAGTTTAAATGACAAAACTTTTGAAAATATTTATAAATTTAATGTAGAAAAATATCACAATCTATCTGTGGTAGACCATAATAGACAGACCAATATAAACTATTATCTGAGTCTATCATAACATATAGATAGTAGTTTATCTTAGCATATATTTATCGCATTCAATTATAAATAGATTGAGATATTTTGCTATATTTGAAAATAGTCCAAAATAATGATGAAATTTTTCTAAAGAAACACTATGAGAATATATTTTCAAAATTTATAAAGAACATACTATAAATAACTTTTTAAAATATTTAAGAATTTATCGATAGTATAAAGATTAACTCTATTAACTCTCAAACCATAAGTTCAATTCTCCTACTACATGGATTAATTAGTTGTCTTTTAACAGAAAAAATAGTTCAAATGACAAAACTGTTAATGAAAGTCATGGAGATCGACGACCATTTTGAATCTTTTTATATATTTATAAATATCTTAGTCGTTTGGAAAAATTAATTTAAGGAAAAAAAAATACTTTTTTGGTCCATGAATTTTGGTGAATATGTGTATTTAGTCCGTGAGTTATCAAATTAACTATTTTAATCCATAAGTTTTCAAGAATAAGTTTAAAAGATCTATTCCAATAAAAAGATCATTAAATTTAACTTTTTTTTAAAAAAAAATCTATCTTTTCTCTCTCCTCTCATTTTTCTTCGTCCCTTCTCTCTCCTTCCCTCTTCCATCTCCATTACATATAAATCCTAAACCCTACATATCTAATGAAGACGGAAGAGAGAAATGATGAAGAAGAAGGAGAGAAAAGATAAAGATTAAAAAAATCTTAAATAAATTTTTTTTTTGTTGGGAGTACCTTTTAAATATATTTTCGAAAAACTCATGAACTAAAATGACTAATTTAAAAACTTAGAGAATAAATGCACGTATTAACCTTAAAGGCAAAAATTAAAAGTATATTTTTTTGGTTGAATTAATTATTGAAAAAGTGAAGTAAAGGAAGCATGCAAAGGGGTCATGATAGAAGCTATAATTAAAGGTCATATTAAATAACAAAATAATAATAATAATAATAAAGTAATTAAGAGCATTAAATGAGACCCGTGAACTAAAACCAACTCTTTCTTGAATTCATCAAAGTCAACGCCTTTACACTCTTTTTTCTTTGACTCCAAGTTACCCTTTTTTTCTTTTTCTTTTTCTTTATAAATTTTAAATTATAAAAATTATCAAAAAAAAAAAAATTGACAAAATATTTGGACTCCAAACAAAAAAATAAAAATAAAAAATTTGATATTCTACTTAGAATTTGTTTTTTTATGAAAAAACTCATTTAAATTAAATAGTATTATCAAAATCATTACTTATTTTTTATTAAAAACAAAAAAGAAAAAACAAACAAAACCTTCTTTTTTTTCCCCTATGCTCCTCAAAGTAAGGAATGGACTCAATTTTCTTTGAGTGGAGGGTCCTTACATCATTAAATTCATTTTTAAATAACATATGAAATTGGATAACAATTTCCTAATTTCTTTTTTGTTTTTGTTTTTTAAATTAAATATATTTGTTATTTATGTCTTACAATGATTTACATATTTTGTAAAATATAATGGTTGAATTTTAATTAAATTTTAAAAATAAAATTATTTTTCTGTAAGCTATATTTTTTAAGTTTTCTAATTTTGGCTTGTTTTTAAAATCATTGGTTGAATATAGATAACAAGGAAAGAAGTTGGAGGTGGAATTGGTGTTTATACGTTTAATTTTCAAAAACAAAAAACTAAGTAGTTATTAAATGGGGTCTTTGTTGTTCATTGTTTGTTTCTCTATTTTCTTACAAATCTTAGTTTTAGTCTATCAAAATTATTATTATTTTTTTATTGAGAATAATTTTAAAATAATCATAATTTTGTATGAAATATAATATGTGTATTTTCAAAATTAATAGTAAAAATGGTAACATATAACAACCTTTTTTAAAAATAAATCAATAATAAACTAATAGTGGGGTTAAATTTATGATTCGTCAGAATTATGAAAACTAAAATTGAACAAATTTTAAAATATAGAGACCAAAATAATATTTTTAACTTAAAATTTTAAATTATTATGTTAGTTGTAGGAAACACTTTGAAATTTAAAATGATTTAGTCGTATAGATGCTTAATATATTTTTAATTTTTTTTTGTCCAGTAAATTCCGAAGAAATCATTTTTTTATAGAAATTATGATTTATTAGATATAAGTTTGAATTGTATGTCTAATAGAACCCCAAACTTTTACTTTTGTATCTAGAATATATTTACGGTTTTTTTTTCAAAAAATGACAATTTAAGGAGTAAAATTATTAATTTTGAAATTTCTTAGACCAAATAGACGTGAATCTCAACGTTTACGCACTAAATTTATAATATAACCTTTTATTAAGCATTCAGTTCTTGAGTTTCTAAACCTTAAATGTTGTAATTGATGGATATTTAAACTTCAAACGCTAGTACCACTTACGATTCTATTCGACTTGTTATCTACTTTTTGAAAAATAATTTCAAATGTTCCGTTTATGAAATATAAAATAATATAAATAAATTAGAAGAAAACACACTTAATTAAAATTTAAGAAACAAAAAACTAATAACCAAATAGTTATTAAACTGATTGTATTATTATTATTATTTTTTGAAATGACAATTTAAGGCCTATTTAACACAAATTTAAAATTTAAATCTTAAATATAGACGATATTATAAAATTAGGGATCTATTAGATATTATTTTTATACGTCATATACTTTCAAGGTACACGTCGTAAAGGTTTAGATATTAAAATTTTAATATATTTTAAATCATATTTGATTTTAGCTACAAATCAAAGTTGTGGAAAAAGTTGTCCAACAAAAATAAACAAAAAAATAAAAATAAAATAAATCCATCTAAATTCAACAAAAACAAATACTCATATAGTCTAAGGAATCAACACTCACAAAGATAATGTCCCTTTACTGGAAGGAGTGCTTAGACTTAATTACACGTCTTTAATTAAAAGAAGGGTATTTTCATGTTATTTTAATCCAAATAGTGAGATCGTTCATTCAAAGAAGGTATCGTATGTGTTACGAGTCAAAGCATTGATCATGTTAAATGTCTCGTACTTCTATAATGGTACATCTGAAAAAAGCTTGATCTTGCTTTCTCAACAATAATTATGACTTTGAATATGTTAAACTCATATACCACATATTTGATACCGAGTAGTTCACTCTTCTAAAACATAAAACATCGGATTTTTTAAAAGATATTATGATGTTACACAAAAAATGATATTTTTTAACTACACTTACTCATGAAGGACATATATCGTAACTAAGAGTTATGCTCGTATTAGCCGATAAACATAAATTTGAAAGCTTATATTATAAGATTAATTATAACATAAAATTAAGAAACATTGATGTCATTTTGATATGGTCAACATTTGCTAGGACCCATGAATAATAGGGACCATTTTTGTGAATTTATGGTTGGAAATTTCTAAAATGAATTATAGTGTGAAAGTAATAAACTCAATTTTGAAAAAAATAATGATTCCTTGTGGACCTATATATATATATATATATATATATATATTATATTTTATTTATTTATTTGTTTTGTGTGTAGAGTAAGTTTCCTCTTGCATTGACTGAATAATCCAAAGAAGAATTTTCCACAATGCCAAAATGTCAAAGTTAGTTGAAAGTAGGAGGATAGTAAAAAAGGACTATAATTACAAAATTGAATAAATGGGATTTTTAAATCAAGAAAAAAAAAATCAATTTATACCGTTAAACTTCGAAAGTCATGTCAATTAAATTAAAAAAAATCATCAATTGTTACATATGCAGATGTTTTCAAATGTGAGCTTTTATACAACAGGTGATTAGAGTTGATTCATGAACAATTGACAGAGTTGATTCATGAACAATTGACAGAAAAAAAATCTTAATAAAGAATCTAATTTGATTTATTTGTGAAAGCTGAGGAGTTTAATTGATGAAATTACACGTCTTACATGACGTTTTTGTTAATGAAATGTAATTGATATGGAACATTTGTCTATAGTCTTCACTCATTGGCATAGTCTTCACTTTCTCGATCCTTTTGAAAATCATTTGTCTATCTATTTGATATGATCAGGTAAATAAACGTTTTAAAAAACCAAATCAATTTTTAAATACTCAAAAAAATAAGTTTATTATTATTATTATTATTATTTGATAAAACAAAATGAACACCCAAAATACAAGAAGGAAAACATTTTATTAGTTAAATTTGTTGTTAATTTCTTGTAGCTTAAGGAAAATAAAAAAAATAAAAAAGAGTATTTCCATAAAAGGAAAATAATTTAGAAGGAATAAAAATATAGAAATTTGACGGTGTGTGCACGTGAAGTTCACGCGCGACCCGAGAGCGTGGAACCATCCTTTTTGTGTTTGCTTTTGTCGTACAAATAATGACGTCACTACCGCTGGGAAACTTAGAGTATTGGACAAAAGAACCCTAATGTGGGCCCCCACCTAGCTATTTGTGTGAAAAGATATTTTTCAGTATAAAAATGAATAATTTCTTCTATTTACCCTTTTTTCTTGACTTATTTACGTCCATGCCACTGAGTTGGTGAAAGTTATGTGGGCCTCATTTTTTTTTTTAATTTGGTTAAAAATCAACGTAAAATAATAAATATTATAATACATAATACCGTATCAACAAGATAATTATTATAATTTTAGATAGTTTTTGTCCTAAACAATCATAAACTTGCAGATATTACTTTCACTTATAATTTTATTTTATGTTTTATTATTTATTTTTCACTAATATCTTCAAGTTCAAAAATGAAAAACAACAAATCTCTTTAAAAAGATTAAAAAAATTTAAAAATAGAGAAAAAACAAACATAAATTTAAGAAATAAAATAATGAGACCATTATTAAAAAAGACGTTTGTTACCTAATCTAGTATTTTAGATTCGATTTATAGGAGTAAACTCATTTATAATACTGAACTTAGGAAGAGATATGAGTGAATCGAGATCATATTTGAATGAAATATATCTCGACGACATGAAAATACTACAAAACATGCTACACCCGAAAAGAGGGAGGAGAGAAGAAAATTAATAGTTGGACAATGTTCGAATGGGACGAAGGTAAAGGACAAGAAAGTAAATTGACATTGATTTCTTTATTTTCTTTTTGCTCATCTTGTAAATTCGAGCCAACGGATTTTCAGTCTCTAAAAAATAATGAAAAACCATTTATAAAAACCTGAAATGGTTTTTCATTTTCTCATTTCTTCTTTAAAAACCTCCTTCATCTTCTCCATTTTTCTCTCCCATGGATTCCTCAAATCGCACCGCCGCCCTAACTAAACCCTGCTTCCTCCCCTCCTCCGCCGCCGCCGACGACGACATGGAACCCGGTATCTCATCTCACCCTTTCTTCTCCAGAACCTTCCGTCCTCGATCTTCCCGTTTCGACGATCCTCTCCCTCTCCCTCATTTCTTGGATTCCTGTTTCCTTTGCCGGAAACCTCTCGGAAACAACTCCGATATCTTCATGTACAGGTTCGTTAATCGTTAGTCCTTCATCTTTTTCCATTTTCGATATAGGGATTTTTGTATATTGAGGATTTAGAACTAAAGAATCTTGTGATGGGGTTTTTTTTTTTTTTTTTTTACAGAGGGGATACTCCGTTCTGTAGTGAAGAATGTAGACAAGAACAAATAGAAATAGATGAAATGAAAGAGAAGAAATGGAGGAGATCATCAGCTGCTGCTATGAAATCGTTAAGGAATAAAAAAGATCAACAAAGAAGAAGATCTACTTCTCCTAATAAATCTTCTCCTCCGTCGGAGTACCCATTCTGTGCCGGCACCGTCGCCGCCGCTTAGGTCTTAAAAGGAACTCTTAAGAACAACAAAAAAACAGGGAAGAAGAAGAAGAAGAAGATGAAGGAGAAGAGATGGGGTTTGAGAATCTGCAAAAGGGAAAGAGATTTACAAGAGATTGATCTGTCTTTTCGTTTCCTTTTTGTTGGGATTGTTTGTTTTTGGGTTTGGGAACTGAAATCACTCTCTGATTATACATATGGAGTTTTAGGGAAGAGGGTGATTGAATCTGTATCTAAACTATGGATTCTACCTCTTCTTCTTCTTCTTCTTGTTCTTGAGACTTTTTTTTTGGACCCTTAATCTTTTGGGGTTTGATTTTGAGATATTAGAATGATAAATAACATTGAGATTTTACTATAAATTCATCAATTTTTTTAATGGTTGTGTAGAATTAGTCTTTAATTTACACTAATCTACTTCAAAATCATCTTTCTTAACAGTCTGTTTATACCTTAACTAAGTTGTTATTTAATAAAATTCCTAATTTGGCATTTCAGGTGTTCTTTCTGTAAATAAATTTTGATTGATTCAATTTTCTTTCATTTTTAAAATTAAATTAGATTGAACAAAATTGGTCTCCAATTTTATTTTATTTTTATATATATGGTTTGAAAAAGGAATATTAAATAAATTGAATTTTATATTAAAATTAGTAGGTAATTTATCGTAAATAAAAAAATGTTGAAAATATTTACAAAACATAACAATAGTTCTGATTTTATAAATGTCTGTTGATAGAGGTCTGTCAATATCTATGTGTGATATATCTAGATTTTTGCTATACTTTATAAATATTTTTGTTCATTTTATTATATTTAAAAATGTTTAAAATGAGAAAAAAAAATTGTGGCATGATAAATATAGGGTTAAAGCTAATTTGTAATTTAAAATTGGTATGTGTTAATTTAGATGTGTAATATTTAAAATTAGTAGTCAATTTTAGGTGTTATTATAATAATTTTATGTGAATTAAAATTAATTTATTTTTAGTGAGAATCTAAATAATTATGTATTGACCAATGAAATAATTGATGAAAGAAGATTAATTAAGAAATTATTGTATTGGGCCACAAAGAAAATGGGAATTGACAGGTTAGACTTTACTTGGAGGAATCCATTTTCTTCCAAAGACTTTGGGTATTTTAAAAAATAAAATAAAATTATATAATCACCATCATCCATTTATTATATATATATATACTATATTTAAAAATTAACTTAAAAATAAAATTTTCCATTTATTTATTTTAAAGATTATAATCATATGTAAAAATGTCATAATACGAAATTATCCGACTATTTCACACGTTGCTTTTACTCTCACGATCATATGAGTTTAGAGTTTTCGGTTCGTTTCAAGCCTGCTTACTTCTCTAATTCTTTGGGTTTATCATCTTTAGTTCATCGTTTCCTCTATTTTCTATGACTTTGAGCTTCCACACACGAGCATTTCAAGGTCGGTTTGACAATTTTGATTGACAACGATGTAATTAAAATGTAAATAATAATAAAAAGTGGGACATACTTTATTTTGAACAACAAAAAAAATCAACCAATTAAATTAGCATCTTAAATTTCCTTTAACCATATATTTACTTCTTATATAACATAGCCTAGCTTTCCTTTTTTTTTTTTTTTTTAAAAAAAAACTATTATTATTATTATTATTATTAATTTAAGAAATGTGGGACATGTTTGGGACATGTCTCTATCACTCTATGTATGTACTATATATATGTATATTAGAAAAGAGAAAATGGTCCAACTTAAAAGCCCAAATAATTTATATGAAACTTAAAAGCCCAAACCTTTTTTTTTTAGTTTACTTGAGGTTATTTTTCTCGAATCATATTTTTCGGTTTTAATTATTTTTTTTCTTTTGCTATTTATCTAAACTAAAGTATTTATTTTGCTATTTATCTAGTTGCCTCTTGTATAACGACATTCCGGTTTTCATAATGTGTGCATTTTATGAGTTTTTTAGCTCACGCAAACTATCTTATAAAGGAGAAAGAGCTTTTTATGAATGGAAGATTGAACAAGTTGAACTTCGAGTAGTAATTAATGTCTTGTATATTGTCAGCTATACTAGAATATCTATTTGAGTCGTCACATTTTGACGAGAACATTTTGAGCTCTTTTTTGTACACAGTCCCTTCAAATGACGAGATTTCTTTGTTTGAAATTTAGAAAATTGGAAATTAAAACGGTTGATTTGGTTTTATGTCCTTGCTAAAATTTATGTGAAATACTTATTAGATATAAACTTGAAATTGAGTTAAAAGTTTTATTGTACATCGAGGTTTACTCAACTTTAGTTCTCAGTTTATGTACTTTTAATAATTCTTGAATTTAGTCTTATATATAATACTGTAAACTTGATATAATCAGTTATATTAAATTTTCATTGACATGTAATTATTTTCATTGATGTATTACAACATTTTTATTGATTCGATATAGAAATGAATCTACATTTTCATTATATCGTAAAGAAAATAACGCAACACAAAAAAAATAAGTAACAAAATTTAAATATAATATAAACAATGAAAATTTTATTTTATTTTCTCTAGAAATATCTATGAGATCGACCTTCTTATTAATTTTGTTATAAAACTGAAACATTGACATTTTAAATTTTAGATATATTTTAGTTAGTAGTTATAAATATTTCAAAAATATCTATCGACATCGATATTTTATATATTTTATAAATATTCTTGTTCATTTTATTATGTACGAAAATATCCAAAACTAAAATATCTAATTACATCGTTGCAAAAGTGAAAACATACATAACAATCATAATTTAAGTCCACCCAGCTGTGTCGGCAATGAAAATAAAATCCAATGAGAATCACCCACGTGGCAGTTTCCACTTAATTTCAAGATCGCCATTACCCGCCATCTTCAATTACCTTACCTCTTATTCAACCACCTTCTTCAATCTTCATCACTATCCTTATCACACACTCTCTAATTGCTCTGCTTCTCAAAAAACCCAAGAATGGAAGGTTTAATCAAAGGTCTCATAGATGTCGCGATCGGCAACGACGGCGACAACAACGATCAACGATCGGCTTCCCAATCTCGCGAAGAAACATCCAGATCCACTTGGGCACAGGTCAGTCAGTGAGTTTAGTGATAGTGTTGCTACTGAGCGATTGGGGTTCGATTTCTTTTATGTTTTGTAATGATTTGGCGTTGAAATGATTCAGGTGGTTACTGGGGATGATGATGGGGGAGATCGGAGAGATGGGTATGATCGGAATCGGAGGAACAATGAGGTTTGTTTTGGGCTTCGATTGATTCTGGAATTTGATGGGTTTGGATTGGATTTGATGTGGGATTGAAATGTGGGGTTTTATTTGATTTATTTTTTAGGAAGAGGGTCGTTCACGGCGTGAGGAATGGGAGGTTGAGGGTTCGAGGAGTTCTGGTCAACGGAAGCAGGTTAGATCTGTTTACTTTACCATTCCAAAAAGTTGAGATCGTTTTTTCTTCTCCTTTCATTATTGTACTGCTCTCAAGACGCTCTAATGCTGTTTCCTTTGAATGAGATTTAGTGTTTTGAAAGCTTAGATTAATTTCGACGTTTTGGTTGAGTACTTAAGTTGAGGAATTATAATGTTGAATGCATGAGATAAAAACTATCAAAGTTTTTTGAATTTGTACGCAATGGTTATTAGGAGTATGCAGATTTTTGAATCTCTATCCAACGGTTATTTGATAAGCTGTCGCATCAATAATTTTTTAAGGAGTGGGGTTTTGATGCAATTACTTAAGATGAGATGACTATGCTAAATACATGAGGGACATCATGAGTTTTGGGTATTAATCTCACTTGAAGGTTCGAACTTGAGATCTCCTCTAAGCCAGTATGATATCATTATTTATCAGAAAATTTAATATCATTGAAGTAAACACAGAGAAAAACTTTTGGTTCTACCTAAAACACTTTTTAAGAACGGAGATGGTATCATTATTTATTTATGTTACCATGATCTTAACTACTTCTTATCAATTTGGGGCCGTGTTAACTGTTTGGAATGTCAAATCTCATTCATATTTATTCATCGAGAGTAAAAAATGGAAACTCCCTTTTTTTTTTTTCACTTGCCCTGTGTTGTGAAGATTAATGTTTTCTTGATCATTTCTTTAAATACTAATTATCTATAATGGGTATCCTTATACGTATATCGAGTAATGCTTCACTATGTTGGCCTCTACCAATGACTTTTGATTTAATTTTTATCTTGGTATCACTCAAGTTGCTTATTTTAGAAAGCGGACTTTTCCTTCAAGTGGTGATAACTACTGTATTTGCTTTTATTAAATTCACTTATGTTGAATAATGTTTTCATCTATTTTTTTTTTAGTATTTTATTTCCAATATCATTTTCATGTCCTGCACTCATTGGTATATTGCTAACTCACAAACGAAATGCATGAGCAGAGTGAATATGGTAGTGAGCATGGTTACAACAGAAACCAGTGGGCTAAAGAGGTCGTTTTCTTGTTCTTTATTTCTCAATGTCGTTTTTATTCAGTGAAATCACTTAGTTTTGTTCACTCATGTATTCTAACGGTATTAACTGCATCATACAGGAGAGCTCTGAGGAGAAAAATGATGGGTGGGAGACGGTCCACAAAAAGCCAACTAGGCGACAACACAAGGTTACTTATTTAAAATTTGAAAAACATTTTGACAAAATGCAAGTTTGGTGTGTTATTTTATATGATTAATTTGCCTAAATACTTCCTTGAAAGATAACCTGAAGCAAAATTTCAGTTCTTTTATACATAAACGAGTGCTCTGAGTGTTGTGGCAAGATGTAATTGAGTTTGATGTCTGAATCTGATGTTTTAGTAACATAATGATTAGAATCATTGGTTTGGCTCTTGAGTAAGCAATGTTTGTAAGCATGATATTCATGGGCATTTATGATAGTTTTCTGTAACCAATGTTTGTAAGTATGACAATCATGGGCATTTATGATTAGAATCATCAATCAATGGTTTGGCTCTTGAAGTAAGCATTGTTTCTATATAATTGGGGTTACAATAGCATTACTGATGGATAGTAAATCTCGTGTGTGGCATATTGTTACTATACCTTTGCCACAAAGGGTGTTCGTCTTGGGAGCATGCTTCTTACTTACCATCTGTGTGGTAGTCTGCTGTTCAGAGGATCAGTGGTGTTTCTAATACAACATTATGTTTGCTTATATTTTCTAATACAACATTAACTTTCCAGATATTTTATTAGTAGTGAACTAGGTTTCATGGTAGTTGCTTGGACTTAAAATATTTGCTCCAAAATTTACTCGTGCAACAAATTTGTAGTTCCAAACCGATAATTGGGGAGGATACAAACGGCCTGCCAGTGAACAAAATTACTCTGATGAGGTGGAAGTTGGTGCTGAGCTAGAACCCTCAGAAGATGAGCTTTCTGATTTGTCTTATGCATGTAACAAGCTTTGGAAACTTGATTTAAATCGTTTGGTACCTGGAAAAGATTATGAAATTGATTGTGGTGAAGGAAAGAGGGTCAGTGGAAGGGAAGATATGGCACAAGGAAGCCTCTTTAGTTGGGTTAGAGAAGACGTATTTAGGAAGCCAACATTTTCACGTTTTTGCTCTCTACTTGATAACTACAATCCAAATCAAGGGAGTAAGGAAGTTGTGACACCTGAGGAGAGGCAAGAGCAAGCAGCATTTATTGAAGAAATTAGTAGAACTGCACCAATTAAGTACCTTCACAAGTATCTTTCGTCCAAGGGAGTTGCATCCAATGACTATCAAGATTTTAAACGTATGCTGACTAGCTTGTGGTTTGATCTTTATGGTCGAGGCGGAACATCTGGTTCTTCTTCTGCTTTTGAGCATGTTTTTGTTGGAGAAATCAAGCAACAAGGAGAGCAGGAGGTTTCTGGTTTCCACAACTGGCTTCAGGTTAGTGCATTTCTGAGATTCCTATCTTTAACGAGATGTCACAAAAGATAAAACTGGTAATGCCTGAAATTTAAGCTTGAAATACTCAGTCCGTACCATATCTATCTATTCATGTTGAGGCCTTAATTTCATAATTCGGTAAGGCAATAGCAACAGAAGCAGAATGAGGGAGGAAAAATTCCCCCCTCTTGCTTGTTTTTAATTAAAAAGTCATATTTTGAGATTCTTTTTTTTTTCTTTACTTTGCTAAATTCAAAATTGAAAGATCGAGCAACTTGTTCACCAGTGACCAGTCATTGGTTTTGAGGGTTTTTCGTAATTACTCTACAGACACTATTTTACCTAGTCGAAACTCTAAAGAGAGGGATTTTTTATGGGCTTGGTTTTTTGTTTGCCCTTAAATTCTTTCATTCTTTCACAATGAAAGATAGGTGTTCCTAAAAAAAGGGGCAACTTGGCTCATTTCTCTGTTTCACAGTATTATAAAGCCTTAGACGGATAAAAACTTTGATGCGCAAATGATGTGAAGTTGGCTGTCGCCCCTATACTTTTTTAACATGTGAAGTTGGCTGCATCTTGTGGTCCTAAATGCGCAAATGATGTACAACGTTTTGTTCGTAAATTTATCATTCTATCATTTTCTTAGTATTAGTATTTTCTTTTCTGGAGTTTCCTGAACTTGCTATTTTTCTTATACCTTTTGTTCATGTTCATTTATTCCAAATACAGTTTTACCTTGAAGAAGCTAAAGGGAGTGTTGACTATCAAGGTTACATTTTCCCCCGACGACGTGGCCAGTGTGTAAGTAACTCAACTTAACACTTCGTTTCTTTTCTTTTTGGGTAATTGATGATGAACTGTGAAAAAATAAGTTGTGAATTCCCATATCTCATCACAGTGGAATTTTTTGAAGTCATTTGAAACTGCATCTGACTTTTAACATTTAATCAGGGGGAAACAATGTACCCAAACCTAAAGTCTTCTAACGGAAAGATGATTATACAACCCCCATTTCCCTGTTCAGCATTATAAAAGAAACCAAATATTTATTTATCAAAAATCCAAAGAATTCTAAACACTTTGGTTGCTTCCCTAAAAGATTAACCTTTCATATGGTTAATGTTGAGGAAGTTGGCACAAGAGAAAGAGGGAGTCACTTGAAAGAAATTTTTTTTTATTAAAAAAGTACAAAGGTGGACACTTTTGAGAGAATACTTTTTCACTCTCTCAATACTCGTTCACTTTTCCTCACTTAAGTTTGTCTAACTTTCTCAAGCTTTTCTTGGTTTACAAATGGAGATACACCTATATATAAGCTATATATAAGCATGAGATCCTTGGAGCCCAAAAGATATTTTTCTAGGCTATTCTTGGATTCATAATATCCTAGAATTCTATCAATATCTAGAGGAATTCTAGAATTCCTTAAAGCCTAAAGAAAGGTTACGATATTTCTAAATCTTCACTATGGAGATATTTATTTACAATTTACATACTTCTAACATAATTCTAGAAAATCTAATTTACACATTGAAGTCATAAATACTGCAAAAACCTTCTAAATTATTTAGTGCTACTTCCTTATTTTAACACCTAGCATTCTTCAGGTTATTAAATTTGTTTTGTTCCATCAAACATTAGTTTTGATAGGAACTGTCTTTCCCACTTTAAACTCAAGAGTTTGCCTCAGTTTCTGGAAGCTAAGCATTCTCTTCTACGTAATCTAATACATATCTCTAACTTAACGACTTCTTTGCCAACCCTGCAGCCTGATTCAGAAACTCAACTACTTACCATTCAGTTTGAATGGAATGGTGTTCTCAAATCTGTCTCAAGCACTTTAGTAGGAGTTAGCCCTGAGTTTGAAGTTGCACTTTATACACTATGCTTCTTCCTTGGTGGAGAGGATAACCATGTCGAGCTCGGACCATATGCTGTTAATATCAAGTGTTATCGATTAGGAAACAAAATCGGGTCAGTGTTTCCAATAGCAGAGTGTTGAAGTTCCTTCGCTGAGATTAATCCAATAAACATCTAAGAAAGGATTGTATCATAGATTAAGAGATAAGTCGTATGAGATGTACCATCTGTAGAAGGTGACAACAATAGTATCATAATATGTGATGGAAAAAGATGATTCTCAGGATGTACTTATTAACTTCTAGGAGGATACTGAAACTTTTGTATTATTACATGGATTTGCAAATGGTTTGTGAAGAGACTGAGTCAAGCAACTGATGTTTGTGACATGACTTTTGAAAATTTATGTATTTTGTCATGTTCTGGAATGTTAAGAACAGGAGATTTTGTTCTTTATTTTAGTGGCTGCCCCAACTTAAGAAATGGAAATGGGAAAAGAACAAAGATGAAGGGGGAATAACAGTTGTTCCTTCTTGGATTCTGTATAAAATATCAGCAAGATCAACCTTGTGATATACTTGAGAAAATATCTTTGGATTGGATTTGGAAGATATTTTAGGGGAAAGGTCTATTTCACAATCCTTTTGGAAAGGAAGTTCCAATTTTCTTTTTTAATTTATCTTTTATTATCAGCCCATTTTGTAACCATTTAGTTTTTTTATTTATAGTTTTGAAAATTATGTTTAATATTATTTTCATCAATAAATTTTTATATTTTGTTATCCATCCACCATTTTAAAAAACAGTTTTCAAAAATTAGTTTTTGTTTTTAGAATTTGACTACAAATTCAATTGCTTAATTAAGAGAGATAAAATCATACGGAAAGAATTGAGAGGAAACAAACATAAACACAAGATATTATTAAAGGTGACCTTGATTTTTAATCTTTAGAAAATTAAGCTTAAAAAACACACATCTACCTAAAAATATCTTTGTTTTGTCACATTGTGAGCTAAATCATTCCAAAATTCTTGTTACTTATTCCTTTAAACCTTAACTATCTTTAAGGTTTCTTGTTCTTTTAAATATGTTGATTAGTCTTTCAAATGCAAGTAGGGTCATTAGTAGCATATCTATAACAGTTAGGGTTCAAGGATTCGAACCTCCCACTCTCTAGGATGGAAGATCATGTCCCGATAAACTAAACTCGCTTTGACATTAGGATTTCTCTACTTTGTTTCATTAAAAATGAATCTCATACATTAATCACTCTACATCCTTTTTAAATTGATATTTCAAAAAAAAAGAAAAAAAAAATTGATCGAATCAATCCCTCCTTAGTATGAGAGACTAAACAAAGGGAATTCTCATAGATGAAAAGTAAAAACGGTTAGATTATGAGCAATTTTGTTCTCTTCTCTAAAAATTTTACATAAGTGAAACATTTATCGAATAAGCGAGAAAGAACACTTTCTTACCAAAGGAAAAAGAAAAAACCTAAAATAAGTAAAAAATCTACGATTAAAAAACTGATTGAGTTGGATTGAATTTGATTCTAGGTTTTGCAATGTAGGCTCTCATGAATCTTTAAACAAAAAATTTGAACTAAAAATACTACATACCCGCCAACACGCCGGTGCCGGTGTTGAGATCGCGTCGCACCTCACACTCACCGTCGCCAGGAAGAAGAGAATCCAACCAATGGCGCTTGACGTGCATATGTTCGAAGCTTTAAACCCTTCTCGTTTCATATCATTCTCTTTCCCCAATCCATGTAACTCGCATTCTTCTCTCCGAATCGCCGTCCTCGATTCGCCGATCCAACTCACTGGTTCCCCTTCCGTCGCCGTCATGTTTGTTCCCCCGGGCCTTGAAACTGACTGGATTTTTTCCACGGAATCCGGACACTATCACCTTCTATTCGATTCCCCTGGAATTTCGCGCTTGATTCTTGTCGGAGATCAAGAACCGGTGACTGCTCATGACTCTCTTCCAATCTACAATCGTCAGGATTCGGCTTCGACCTGGAGTCGACTGGTGGTGAGTTTACAGCCGCTTCTTCTTGCTTTATTCCCAAAATCATGCTTCAAAAATGGAATTCCTGAAGTTCCGATTCTTAGTTTCGTCGATAACGTTATACGTAGGGTAGTTTTAGAGAGATGCATTGGTGCTTCCGTTGGTGAATTTCTGGTTGAGAATGTGGAGATCGAGAGAGAATCATTCGAAACTAGGGAATTTAGGAGACGATTGAGGTTCAAAAGGATGCCGAACTTGGTTCAAACAGAAATTCGTCTAATTCCCGAGGCGAATCTTAATCTAGATGGCGTTGAAATTCAAAACATCGAGTTCAAACCAGATACTAGGGTTTTGGTTCATCCTTACTTACCTCCAATGGCCGCAAGCCTTTCATTGATTGCCTCCTCCATTGACAAACAGATTCAAACTGGCCATAGACCGAAAGCCCTGTGTGTTGGAGTTGGTGGTGGAGCTCTGCTTTCCTTCCTTGCTACCCATTTAGATTTTGAAGTTATGGGTGTAGAAATGGACATGGAGGTTCTCAGAGTTGCACAACAGTATTTTGGATTGGTAGAGAATGAATTTCTTCACATCACCATTGGAGATGCTACTGAATTTCTTCAAAATGCTTCAAAGTCAGTCAAGAAACAGAAGTTTGAACCCATTGGTGCTCACATGTCTTCTTTGTATGATGTAATCATGTTTGATTTGGATTCAAGTGATGCTCGAAACGGCATGAGTTCGCCGCCACTGGAGTTTGTTGGGAGAGATGTTCTTCTGAGTGCTAGATCAGTTCTTTCTGAACATGGGATTCTTGTAGTGAATGTGATTCCTCTTGATAAATTCTTCTTTGATACATTGGTACATGAATTCAGATCAGTTTTTGATGATTTATTTCAGATAGATGTTGATAATGGTGAAAACTTTGTTGTTATTGCTTCTGTTTGTTCAATCAAGTCTTTTCCTAATGTTACAAAGAAAGAGATGAACAGATTTTCGTCTAGATTGAGATTAATCCTCTCAGGAGCATACATGGACTCCATAAAAAGGATTTGAATTTTCATGAGAATTGAATCATTCTGAAGAGATGGGGTTTTGATCCTTGGATAATGGCTTTCAAACCAGGAACTCAGAACTGCCAGCTGGCTTGAAGAAACCATTTTACTTCAGACCCCATTCATGAAGAGTTTGGGTTCTTTTTGTACGGACTTTGGATGACCTTAATTTCAGATTTGTAATGGTGCTGTGCTCGAGGTTTTGAAACTAATGAAGTATGATCCTCTGTTGTTGTCAATACACACTAAGAGCGCGTTAATTTTCCATACTTCACCCTGCTCACAGGGGTTTGGAGTGGGGAGCGTGAGTAAGTAGGAGTGACAACGCCAGGGAATGAGAAAAGAATAACCCTTAGCTTGTGAGAGTGCTATTGTATTGCATTAGTTGAACGAGAGAGCAAAGAAGGAAGTACTCAAGTGTGTGAGAGCACTAAAGGACCTTGATTCTGTATGGATAATTAACACGTTCTTAGTGTATTCTGCATACTTCATTATTTTCAAAGTTTGGGACAACCAACAATGCGACATTAAGGTCATCCGTACAAAAAGATCCAAAAAAATTGTTATCTACACTTACAAGAGCCCAAATTTTAGTGAGTTTGAAAATTTTCAAGCTATGATAGAGCTTAGACCTTAGTCACCCTCCTTTTTCAGCTATCTGGTTGCTGCAGAGTTTGTTTGTTTGTTTTTTCCCTCCATTTTAATATGATTAAAATTATTGTGTCCTTTGGTTTATCATTTGTTTTGTTAGGGTTTTCAGAATGAAACATTTTAAACATTGTCCAGTGTGAAAACAGAGTTGGTGGGCCAAATGACAACTTCTAAAATGGAGATTCTTCAAGGTTTTGAGTACAAAACTTGTACACTAACATCCCCCACCCAAATAAATAATGAAGAACTTGTATAATTTTGAATGCCATGAGGGTTTGGGGATGCAACCTACATCTCAATTTGTTCTCCATTTGCCACCTATTAAAACTAAATATTAAAGGGTTCTTATAACTATTTTATTTTGTTGGGTTAATACCAGCTTATTTCAATTATTATTAACCTCTTCAAGGTTAGAAGTTTGGTTCTCTTAATGTCAAGACAAAAAATTGTTTTTAAGTTTTCTTTTTCATATTCAAAACCTTTGTTCAAAATGTAAAAGGAACCAAATCAATACTATGATCGAAAAACTAAACTCGTTTTTCACGAGTTTAAAATTTCATGGTAGGTCATTTCTTGAATTGTTTTAACCATCTTACGATGAGAATGTTTTTATACAATACATTATAGGATCAAACAATTTTTCTTTAGAATTTGCTACCCAATATTTTACGAAGGGAAGAGAGACCATAGTCATCCTCATCAACAACGTAAAATAGAACAAACTTTTATTCTTAGTTTGCAAGAGAAACAAATTCATTTAATTTCCTTGTAGAGATCATTATCTTTGAGAGTACGGTCATTCATTTCAAATGCAATTCTCTTTATCGAGTGAGAATGTAAAGTTTCTAGTATAAGATTGTTGAAAGTTGTTCCAAGTAGGCCTAAAATCCATGGGCGGATCCAAGCTCAAGGGGAACTAGGAGACAACATAGGAGAGCATGCATCCCAAACAGAAAAAGTCAAAGCCTTGGGTTCTAGGCTAAAAAGCTGAGTCGATAAATATATATCAAATCGTTGGGTCACATGCCCTGTAGATGTTAGCGTCATAAATCACCATGACATCGTCAAAGTTTCATGTAACCACATGTTGAGACGAAAGATATTATAAGTAACCACATGTTGAGACGAAAGACATTATAAATAACCTCATTTGTTGACCCCAAAGGAGAGAACTAAGTAATCTTCAAAAAAGAGTCCTAATCTTACTTAAGTATATACTCCCTAAACTAACTTAGCATCGAGTTTCATTCTAAGTTAGCTCGAAAAGCGAGAGTGGACTAGAATAAGCGAACTTGAGGTTAAGTTCACGAAGGTCCACAATGATAGTAAACACATGAAAATCCGAGTGTCAACAAAGATTATTAGACAGTTGAAAAACAGGAAAATAATACCCCAAGTGGGAAATGCCATTGGTTCTCAAATGAAGTCTCAAGAATTTAGCTTTATTATCTCTCTTTCAATTCCTCACTCATTTTCCTTTTGATTTCATTAATGGGAAAAAAAGAAAGTTTGAAGAGATAAGAACCAATAGCCTCCACATAAGAATCTAATGGTTAGCCTAACAATTACATGGCCACAGCTCAGCTTTGTAGTCTCTTCTACAATAAAAGACTAAACTATCACAATCAAAGTTTGGATTTTTCCCAACCCAAGTTTCTACCTTCCTTTGCAATTCTATTGGCCAACACAATTAGAATCTTTTGGTCTCCATCTATCATATTCACCCTCTCATTTTATGAGTTATTACATTAAAAAGAAAAAAAAAAAAGCCTTACAATCACTTGACCACCTCAAGAGAGGAATGACTTTGTTTACAAATTTGTTTGGTGATCCTCAATGAGATAGGTAATGTAATAAAAAAAACTCAGGTTTGGATTGCAAATTGAATCCAAAACTCATTCTGTTCCGACAGTTTTCAATCTAATAATTTTTCATTGTTTTCATGTTTTACGTTATCATTTTTGTTTCATTTCTGATTGCTCAGCTTTCTAACACTCTTTGTGATTCCCAGTAATCCTGATCACATTTCAGCACTCCAAACAACCCCACATTTCAGCTCTCCAAACAACCCCTAAGTTTCTTGCACAAGAGAGAGATGAGCAAAGAGAAAATTTAGAGTTGTGTCTGAATATTAATGAGAGATCGTTTCTTTGTCAATTCGAATGTAGCTCAATCGATAAAGACATTAATTAATTACAATCTCAAAAGTCAATAATTTGATTCTTATTCTGCAATCGTTAAACAAATGATGAAAGAGATTTTCAAGACTTGTTTGAGAATGGTGTTAAAAGATTGCTCCAACATAGAACTTATCCATACATTACTTGGACACTAGGGCTTGAGAATTCTTGAAACTTTTACGCTAAAGTTTATCATTTGGTCCCTTATGTGTTTTAAAACCATCTATTTATCCTATGTTAAGTGAATAATGCACTGAGGCTATGAGAGTACTATTTTATTTTATTATCAATAAGTGTCTCAAAACTACCCCTCAAGTAGAAATCCATTTTAATTTTATAAGGAAATTTGAACTTAAAGTGGGTGTGACATAGACCAAGAATGAAAGATAAAAAATACAACTTTTAAAAGAATAGTGGTATTTTCTAAAACATAGGATAATGCTCTTACAAATTCTACTTTAAGGATGGTTTTGAAATGTTTAAGAAATATCAGAGTACAACTTTTAAAAGTATAAGAGTATTTTTTTAAACAAAGGACAATGTTCACGGGTATTCTTTATATAACTTAGCCTAAAAGTTGTGCATGTGCCCACAAAACGAAATCCCCCCACCTCACACGACCTAGCCTAGAATGGTTCGATACATAAGAACAGACCTTGGGGATGCATTTCCTTGAAAACCTATCTATTTTTAAGGAATATCATACCAAAAAGGCAAAATGATGAAGATATGTTGTTAAAGATATGATTTTGATCTCTTCACCACATTGTACACATTGCATTGCTCAATATTACCATTTCTTTGGAACCAATTATTATTAAGCAAAGTTTGAAACTTTATGAGTCCTACATCATTGGAACACTTAGGGGATTTTTCATGATTTTTTATAATAAATAAAATATATATTAGAACACTTAAAACCAAAGAAATGAAAGAGAACTCTTTGTTTTGAGCCACATGTAGTGTACATATAGCTTAAGATGCTTTATTTTCAAGTCTTTCTTATCCTAATGCAACCAACACCAATAAAATTTTCAATATTTTGAAAGCATTTTTTCTATCCACACATAATAGTGTGTGTGTAGAAAATAAAACATAGTCCACAAAATCACTTTCTTTGTGGGGTTTCATGTAGTTTTGGCCAAGCAAATTGCTTATTTGAGGAAGAGATATAGCTTAGCTTTAGACAGCTTCACTTGTTCTTTTTGCCTTTTTGTTGGTCTACCAAAAGAAAAATAAATAACATAAAAGTGAAGCAAAAAGTAAGATATTTTAGTCATTTAGATCTCTTAAAACTCTAAGTTTAGCCATTGAAGATGGTTTCATTTTAGAGCTACAATACTCATGGCTAAACAAACTAGATTTGTTCGGTAACTCTTACATTTTTTATTTTGGTTTTTGAAAACATGGGTAAAAATCAAAGTTGGAGGTGAAATCGGTGTTTGTAGGGTTCATTTTAAAAAAGTAAAAAAAAAAAAAAAAAAAAAAAAAAAAGCAAATAGTTACCAAACGGGATCTTAAAGCTTGGATCAAGGCAAGTTTAGTTCATAGTATTGGTCCCCAGAGAAATATCTAAAAGATTTTAGCATTTTCAAGATATTTTCTCTCTGAAATGGATCAGATTCTGTAGCTATTTTTTCAGGTGTGAAACAGAATCTTGAAGAAACTAACTAAAGCAGCATTATACCCTTTTGAGAATTTTTACATTATGTAACTTGACATATAGTGAAAAGAGAAATGTATAAGTATAACATTTTTTTAAACTTGGTTTTGCTATTATGAAGTCTTTCCTTTGTATTGTTATAGATATGATTGAAATGAAGGATGCATATTGGTAATGGATTGGGTTGATTGTTGAATATTCTATTAAGAAGCTCGGTCTTGATGAACGTTTTGGGATTTCGAGCTCTACGATTCGAATAAAATGGAAGAACTAAATGGCGCGTAATATTGAAAAAGACTTTGAAAAGGTAAAGCCAACAAGTTTTGATTTTATGTACTTTTTCCTTCTGAATGTGATCCCACAGCCTTTTTTGTCAGCTTCAAAGTTGAAAAGTGTATTAAACTTTTTGAGAGATCTTTGTTCATAAATATGCAGCTTCTTCATATATTTCTCTACATTCTCTTTGTTTTCAACATATTCTGAGAAAAAATGGCTTTAACATTACGATCTTCGACTTCGTTCATCAATCTGAAAGATACCAATATCATAAAGGCTCCCCTTCTTGAAGATCTCCATGGCATAATCTCCTTCAAGCAAGTGAAGCCACTGAGTCGTCTCCGAATAAGAAGCTCCCTACAAGAGACTAAGATTGAGAGGGGGAGTGAAAAATTGGAGAAACTTCATTCTCTATCTTCAAATCATTACACAAATGACTTGAGAGTTCCTGTGTTTGTTATGCTTCCACTCGACACGGTTACGCTTGGAGGGAGTCTGAACAAACCTCGGGCGATGAATGCGAGTTTAATGGCGTTGAAGAGTGCAGGTGTGGAAGGAGTTATGGTGGATGCTTGGTGGGGATTGGTGGAGAAAGATGGACCTATGAAATACAATTGGGAAGGCTATGCTGAGCTTGTGCAAATGGTTCAAAAGCATGGCTTGAAGCTCCAAGTAGTCATGTCTTTTCATCAGTGTGGAGGGAATGTTGGAGATTCTTGCAGGTAAGATAATCCGATGAAGCTTTTTCGAATTCTCGCTTTTCTCCGTTACATTTTTAACCACTTTTCTCAATTGTATACAGTTGGTAATCATTCTCGACTTTGTGAAATTCGGTTGACCTTCTCTCTTTGATCTTTCAGCATTCCTTTACCACCATGGGTGCTTGAAGAAATAAGCAAGAACCCGGATCTCGTTTACACCGACAGATCAGGGAGGAGGAATCCAGAATACATCTCTTTGGGATGTGATTCTTTACCTCTTCTTAGAGGAAGAACGCCAATCCAAGTTTATGCTGATTACATGAGAAGTTTCCGGGATCGATTTAGAGAATACTTGGGAGAAGTTATCATGGTAATCATCTATAATTCATTTAGTTCTCTTAATCCTGTATCGTCATCGGCATCTCCGACTCTACACGCATTTTAATCCTCCCACAACATGATAGTTTAGCATAGTTATATCTGTTGGTGATCATATAGTTTCAAAAACCGAGCACAAATCGATCGCATAGATAGAATTCAAGTCTTCTTTAGAAGGTGTTTGAAGTTTATTTGCAATTGTAGGAAGTTCAAGTTGGGGCTGGTCCATGTGGGGAACTCAGATATCCATCTTATCCAGAAAGCAATGGAACTTGGAGATTTCCAGGAATTGGGGAATTCCAATGTTATGACAAGGTAATCCATGATAGACTCGATATACTTCTTGTTTTGTACTAATCTCGAACTTGTCGTCAGAAAACAATCGTAACAGAACGATAATCCTGTTACAGCAAAAATATCAAACTAGGGGATGTTCAGCAACTTGATTTACACAATTGTAAATGTTCAATGTTATTATCCAACTATTCATAACTTGTGGTTTAATCTTTGAATAGTCTATTAGTTTGAAGAAGATATGGAGAAACAGTGGAAAATAACTTTTAGAGAAGTAGTTAGTTTTAAGAAATGGAAAACGGTTTTTCAAACAGTTATTTGGTTTCAAATTTGACAAAGTATGATATGTTTTCTATGTTCAACAGTACATGAGAGCATCCCTTGAGGCAGCAGCAGAGGCCATTGGAAAAAGAGATTGGGGAAGCAGTGGAGGACCTCATGATTCTGGTCAATACAACCAATTCCCTGAAGATACTGGCTTCTTCAAAAAGGAAGGAACATGGAAAACTGAATACGGCGAATTCTTCCTCTCATGGTACTCGAGCAAGCTATTACAGCACGGTGATAGCATATTAGCAGCTGCAAAGGGAATTTTCCATGGAACTGGTGCAAAACTATCAGCAAAAGTAGCAGGAATTCATTGGCATTATGGTACTCGTTCCCATGCTGCCGAGTTAACCGCTGGATACTACAACACTCGACACCGAGATGGGTACTCGCCTATTGCGAAAATGTTGGCTAAACATGGAGTTGTGTTCAACTTCACTTGTATGGAAATGAGAGATGGACAACAACCTGGCTATGCAAATTGCTCACCAGAAGGATTGGTTAGACAAGTGAAAATGGCTACAAGAGATGCAAAGGCTGAACTTGCTGGTGAAAATGCATTAGAAAGGTATGATGGAGCAGCTTATGAGCAAATTTTAGCCACAAGTAGGTCAGATTCTGGAAATGGTTTGGCTGCATTCACTTACTTGAGAATGAACAAGAACCTTTTTGAACCAAACAATTGGAGAAACTTGGTCGAGTTTGTAAAGAGCATGTCGGAAGGTGGTCGAAACCGAAGACTTCCGGAGTCTGATTGCTGTGGCAGTGATCTTCATGTTGGATTCATCAAGGAGAAGAAGATCAAGGAAGTTGCTGTGGTGTAGATATGAAACAAGAACATAGTTATGATAGTGTGTTATAGTTTTTTAAGGAGAAAAAGAAAAAGAGAATAGGAAAGTCAAAACTCTTATAATGTTTTTACCCTCATACTTTTATTTGTAATGAGGTAATCTTTATACTTCCAAAACTGTAATTATTGAGTCCCTCAGTAAAAAAGTTGGATCAAGAAGGGATCTATGTATAAATAATATAGGTAAGTGAATGAAGTGGACAAACCTTCAAGATCCAAAATCATATGTTTTGTTTGTTCAATAATATACAAATTCATGAGTTCATCAGTTAAATTATAGTCCAACATTACTTGATAGGGGAGGCTTGAATACAATGGAGTTCACTAGTTAAATTTAGTAAGATCATTCGAACTACCTGTAACCTTCAAAGTAGCAGAGAGAAAGGGCAAATAGCAATATTGTAGTTAATGGAACTTTTGTTTCAAAATGTAACTTATCATACTTAGTTACTAAACTTTTGTTCAACTAACTTTACTTTTGGTAGCCATGAATATAACGACCTTAATAATATTATTGTATCTCTTCTCTCTTATACTTTCATGTCGTTCGTTGCACTCTAAATATAAGAGAGATTCGAGAGAGTGATCGAAAAAATACGAATTGCAAGAATGATATATTATAGGTTTAAATCTTATTTAGAATCTCTAAACTTTGTATCCGGTTCTATTCTAGTTCCTAAATTTTTAAAAACATTTGTTTAGTCTCTAAACTTTTAAAAAAGACATATTTTAGTCATTTTCGTTAAGATTCCGTTAATTCTCTGACAAATTGATGAGTTGCTTTTATATTTGGATGAGTGAACTACTAAATAAGATAATTACTCTTAATAATTTAGGATTTTAATTTTTAATTAAAGACTAGGTGATAAATTGATATTTTATCCAAGAACTTAAAAGAGTAATATCTTTAGGGTTTTGATCGTCGCCATTTTGACACATCGTCATTCTACTTTACTTTTTCAACTCATATGTTAGATGCAATTCATACACATACAAAATAAGATTTTAACCTATATTATATGATACTTAGACCAGATTTATTACACCTTCACAAAAATCTGTTCTTGATTCCAAAGAGAGTAACAAGAAGAAGATAAGAAGGAAAAAACAATTGTATAGCTTTCTCTATATGAGTTGAACACGATTTACATATTCAAACATTTCGAAGACAATGCGCTAAAAGGGATGAATTTTTGGGAATTGCAAAAGGTCAAAACTTTCATACTTCATCCTGAAGAATGCAATATTCTCAGTCAGTAACCAAAGTGGAAGTTTTTTCAAAGATCAAACCTTTCCTTGTTTCCTTACCATGACGTGCTTTTGATCAACAAATCTTGGAGATAACACGACGCCATGAGACAGTTTTTTACTACTACTAGAGCTCGTTTTCTCTTCCGACATTAGTAGCGCTTTCTGTAAACTTTCAACTACTTCTGTCATTGCTGGCCGACTCATCGCATTTTTGTTCAGGCAACGGTCTGCCAACTTTGCAACTTCCCGGGCGGAAGACAAGGAATATTGGTTTCGGAGTCGAGGATCAATTAACATGGTGAACATACTACTGTCAACCGGAAATTGTCTCACCCACTGAAGAAGTTTCTGCTCTCCCATGGGACGGTTTCTATCCAAAGCTCGTCTGCCTGTGAGAAGTTCATACAGAACCACACCAAAACTCCATACATCGCATTGGCTCTTTAGACGACCTGTCTCAACGTATTCGGGAGCAGCATATCCATGCGTTCCAACCACCTGATAAACAAAAAGAAAAAAGAACAGCTATTTGAGACTTGATTGTAACAATAAAGGCGCAACCTAATCTTGGAAAAGGCACAATCTAGGGAAAGAGACATATAGTTCCACTCCGTCACCATGATATATTTTGTACAAGTTGCATAAATGTACAAACTATGAGCAACTAAGCTACTATACGTACTGCTGTAGAAACGTGTGAGTGATCACCACTTGGTCCTTCTCTAGCAAGACCGAAGTCTGAAAGTTTAGGCTTGAAGTTCTCATCCAATAGCACGTTCGAAGATTTAAAATCCCGATATATCACCTATGAAAATACACATGCAAAAAATGATCTCAACAAATTTATATATTATCCTACAAGTTAATAATAATATTGAAACATCTTAAATCTGTTATCAGGGTTCAGAGAAGTGCACTATACTCTAGTCATTAGTTGCACCGTTTTGTATTTTGAAAACATTTTTTCTAATAAAATTGGATTCTCTCTACCACATAGAAGAAGCTAACACACTATTAGGAAAACACGTGTATCTGTGTCAATCTTCTCTATTCTTTTAGAGTTTTTGTATTCTTTACTTATCGATTTCGTAACAAATAAAAAAGAGTGTATCCTCTACATGTACTGTCCTAATTTTTTTCTTAAAATTGGTGTGTCGTATCCATGCTTCTTAGACTAATGGTAAGGGTATTTTAATAATTATTTTTATTTTTTATTTATTTTTAATTTTTTTTTTTAAAGTTAGTAATTTTGAAACTTTTAAAAATTTAAGAGTATTTTTCTAGGCACAGACATAGATACAAATACGATAAGATACAACGATATGCCAATGTCTAAAAAACTAAGATACAGATACATCGACGATAAGTATTTTTTTTTCTACTATTTAAAATAATAGCCAATTGGTGCACTAATTTTAAGTTTAAATTAAATTAGATCTAAAAAGCAGGGGAAATTGGAGGTGTACACAAAAGAGAAAAGACTGGTGATGATGAGTGGTGGTCGGGCAACAGGCGCAAGCATAGGGCAGACGACAGTGAACTTTATTTTCTATAATTTACCCTTAATAATTTTATGAACATGTTTCTTATTCATGCCATTTGGGGTGTTTATTTATTTAATTTTTTGTAAGCGCCTTGGCCGATGGAGGATGTTGCCTTCCTCTTTAGTAACTCTCTTTTTGTTGGTCATAGAATGGTTTCCTATAGAAATGGCACCTTAATTATAATATATAAGTCGATATTAGATAATTGGTTTATAGTTTCTATCATAGTTTACTGACTGTTTCCTATATTTAGAGTTTTTCACCCTTTAGACTGCATTTTTTAAATCAGAGCAAAATTTCAAAACAAAAACAAAAATTTGGGAGCTAAGAGGAAAAAAGTCGTTCATAAACAAACATAATTTCTTCAAAAACAGAAACATTCTCAAACAGGGCTCTATGTTCTCTCTAAACTAGGGGTTAAGATTCCTTTTATTAGGTTTCTAAAGGAATTGTCTATTAGGAACCAAGGTAGTATGAGATGTCTTTATCTCACATTGGTTAGAATGGGATGACCAATGTGGTACTTAAGTGGTTTGACTCTTCCACTCCAATAACTGACTTTTGGGGTGTAGTTCTCCAAGGTGCTTAAGTACCTAACGTTATCCAATTCAATCTCAATGTGGATTATCATTGTAATGAGAAGCTCAAGGGGATTTGGTTCTTGTTGTCCACCCACCAAAACTACATCGCCTAAAAAGTTCCCTAACACACGACAGGAACTTCAGTTCCAACACCTGAAGTAAGCAAGCAAGAAATTTTACCAACGCAACATTTAAGCTTGAAAGTTCTGAGATCAACTGAAATTTGAAACAGTCAACTAACAAAAACTAATGCATCTAAATTGTGGTACCTGAGCTTCTAATCCTCCATGTAAATAAGCCAAGCCCTGAGCTGCACCAATGATAATCTCTAATCTTTGCTTCCATGGAAGAGTGGGCGACATTCTTTGGAAAAGATGGTGTTCCAAGCTCTTGTTTGGGAGAAACTCGTAGACTAAAAGCCTTTGAATCCCTCTCTCACTATTTTCAGCTGCGTAACCCAGAAGTTTAACTAGATTTGGATGACTAACTACACTAAGAAATTGAACTTCTGCAAGCCATTCTTTATGACCCTACACAACAGAAGAACTCGACCATAAGAAACGCTACTACACAAATAGACAGGAAAAAGTTCAACTCATGTTGTTTAGAAGTAATTTAATTACCTTTAGTATAAACTATAAAATTTATTTTATTTTATCAATAGAAACAATGGCTTTCATTGCAGGAAAAAAAAAAGTGAAAAGAAATACAAGGCATATAAAAAGCCAAACCCACAAGACAAAAAAAATTAATGTTAAACAGAATCTGTTTGGATGGTAAATTTTTTTTAATAGTTATTTTCAACTGTTTTCACAATGTCCCATGATTTGAGAACAAAAAAAAACACCCATAAGCGATATGCATAAATCAAGACACACCCAAATGTACTAAATAAATAACAAACAAACAAAGACTAGAGCAAATCCAGGAATGGATCTAACATGAGATGAAAGAGAAAATCAGCTAGGTTTCAGTTTCATTATTTAGATTAATATGTTGCTTATATAATATTCTATACAAGCAGATAATTAAAATATTGATAAAAATTTATATATGATTAATGACATTGCCTATAAAATATTGAATCCCCAGGTCCACTCCAAAGCATCCAGACAAAAGAAATGTATCAAAGGAATTTAGAATGATATGAGAGAGAAAAAACTGAGAAAGAAGGCAATACCTGCAAGCTATGCTGGTTGAGTTTTTTAATGGCAACCACAACAGGTTCACCATTGGGAGTTAGGGGTTTAATTCTTCCTTTATACACAGACCCAAAACCACCCTCCCCAATCTTCAACATCCTGCTGAAGCCATTTGTTGCATCAACAAGCTCTGGGAGAGAGAAAACCCTCAAATTTTGCTCCTTCTCTTTGTACAATTCAGGAATACTCCTTGAAGGTAATGAATTGGATGGTCTGAAACCATTTTCCTTGGCTGATTTGTTGGATTTTTCTCCTTGGTTTAATTCTGGAGCAGATTTTGATATTCCTTTGGACTTTGATTTTCCCTTAGGATAAAAGAAACACTTCATCTTTTAAACCCAGAGGAAGGAAAAATGAAATGAAAAAACCACTTTTCCAGAAGCTAATTCTTATGGTCTTATGGTCAAAACTCAAAAGTAAGAAAGTCAGAAATTCAGAAAGATGTTATTCAATGAGGAAACAAGAATTCCAAAGAAACCTGAAGAGGGTAAAAACAAACAAACAAACACAAGGGGAATTCAAAATTCCAATTAAGAACTAAAACCCCATGTGAAAAAAACTAAAACCCACAAACCCAGAAGCCAATATAGAGAAAAGAAGGCAATTATATAGAGAAGAAAGCAAAACAGAGGAACCCAATAGCAACAGACATTTCATCAAACAAGCTGTGAACAAATAAAGAGAACCCAGATAGAATCAAGGCTTAAAAGTGAAGTAGGTGAAGAAATGAAATAGAAATCGAAAAGGAATTGTTTAAAAAGGCGAAACCCTCGTGCAAATAAGTGGAAAACAGAAGAAAAAGGGATGGAAACGATGGGGTTGTAAGAGATAAAAGGGGAAGATGATTAAAATATAAGTATAAAAACAAGTATCGTGTATGAAAAGGAAAAGGGGGGGGAGAGAGAAGGGAAAGGGACAGAAGTAAAATACCAGAATTTCCACAGCGGCAAAGACCGAAGAGAAGACCTTTCAAATGTGGGGATCATCATCAATGAGAGTTGCAATCATCATATTAACGCGGTGTTTGTTCATATCATACTCATATGTGCCAAATCAAAAACAGTGAGACTGAAATTCGTCAAACCCAACTCTAAAGCCAACAAGAAAAGAAGGAAATACGCCAATCCTGGTTTGTGACCCACTTTTGAGACCATCAAAGTTTAAACTTTTGAAGTTGATGGAAATATGTTAGTCTTAGTTTTTGTTTATCTTATATTTAAATTAATGGTATTTTGATGTTTATTGTTTTGTGTCTTTGTGTTTCTCATATTTATTTCGACGTACTATTAAAAAAATGGTTTCCAAATAATTTTTTTTTTTTTTTTAATCCAACCAAAGTTTTTGTCCAATTAATAATAGTTGTGGAGGGTAGGACAAGTAATGTGTGAATTATAAAATAAATCAATGCAATATATATTCCAATTTGTATTTCTAATGATTGATGACACTTTTTATATTAAAAGTTAGAAATCTTAGTTCATCCCTTAAACAAATGATGAGTTATCATTAAGGGTGGAGTCCAACTACATTATAGTTGTGAGACTACTAACTAGGAATGAGGAGGTGCTATAATAGAGGTGAATCATGAGATTCAATTCACACAAATTCGACACTTGTAGTTCATAGTGACCAATGGATTGGCTCGATTCACAATAGATGGATCTATTATTGATACGATAGTTTTCCTACTTGGGTGAGCTCGGTATGATTTCAATAGCTTTTTAATTATTGCACACTTTGCTAAGAAAAACCAATTAACCCTCGATCTTCAAAAATATATTTGTAAGTAAAAAAATAATAGTTTAAATTTCAAATTAATCCTTAAAATTTATTTAGTCTTAGAATTAAAGACCAAAAAAAATCCAATTCTATATTTTTAGATTAGAAAAAGTCTTCTAATTTGACCAAAAAAAAAACACCTAAAATTGGATTCCTAGGATTGATTAAAAATGAATTCAAATAATCAAAGAAATTTACAATCATAATAAGAATTGAATTGATTTAGGGTTCAAATATAAATGAGCTAAAAGGGTTCAACTAAATTACCACAAAAACCTCTTTTTTAAGTCTTCATTTTGACTCATTAAAATATAAAGTGAAATTTGACTGTTTTTTTTTTCTTTTTTTTTTTCTAATGTCAACAAAATAAAATAATAAACTAAAATGACTTTTTCTTAATGGAAAATAAAAATATACCAAAATTCCTACCCTTGAAAGTTCTTTGCAAAAGAATTATTATTATTATTATTTTAGAGAACTTTGTAAAATAATTTAGTTGGTATGCAATTTGAAGTAGATTTTTAGATTGGGAATATTTAATGAAAATAAAATATTTTATTTTCAAATATTATGTTTAGCAGTAGATTTAAAAATAATGATATCAATTTACTCTCTTACAAAAATAGTTTTTAAAAACTTTTTTTGTTTTTTTGAATATAGTTAAAAACTAACAAATGAAAAATAATTGTGAAATTTATATATATATATATATATATATATATTTTATTGAATCAAACAATATATATTGTAAAAGAAAAATTATTTTAAATAACAAAACTTTTAAAAATATCTACAAATATAGCAAAATATCGCAATATATTCGTGATAAACCAAGATAGACTACTATTTGTGTATAACTTGCTCTTTGATTTATAGTAAGCGTCTTTATTATGGACGCTTTATTTTGTCTCCACTTATGAAGGGGCAAGCAGATACTATAGGCATTGCGATGTGAAAAACTTTGCTTGGAGAAATAGAGGGAACATGTATCAATGTGCAAAATCAGCTCAGGCAGGGTGTGGCCAGTCAGCTCCGATACCATACTTGGAAGACCCCTCACTCTTTCTATATTGGAATAACATGGTTGAGACCCCTTGGCACCTAAGTCATAATGGGTGCGGGTAAAAGAGTAATTGAACAAACATTGAATAAGACAGTCCTTGAGGGTTCAAAGGCGTCTGAATCTTTATTTTGTTTCTAATCTAATAATTTAGAATTTTGATAGCTATATTAGGAGTATACTATAATTTCAAGAATAAATGGATAATAAAAAGAACAATTTGTTTTGAACATTAGATGTCTTTCACATCCAACTATAGTAATAAATAATCAATTATAATTTTTTGTGATATTATGTAAATATTTTGGTTCATTTTATTATATTAAAAATAGTCAAATTAAAATGCATTAAACTTTAGAAGTCCATCCATTATTACTTTAAAACATAGATTTGAGTCGAATAGGAGTAAGAAAGAGATTCAAATAACAAGAAAAGTAGATCATTTTAAGGGATGCCACAAAGGGTTGAAAAGGTCAAACTACACAAGACAAATTAATTAGAGTCATTTTTCTTAAATACTAAAGTTGTCATTTTATGTATATATTGTGTCGTGACTTTTAATGTCGCATTGAGAATAAGACAGCTATTTTTCCAAATCGCTTTCAAATGTCCTAGTTTTCAAGGTATTGTAATTGGTGTGGTCATACATATGTAACGTTTCAATCCATTGTTTAAAATGTCGATTGAAATGTTGAGATCTCAATTTTACAAAAATGTCAATAAAATATCGATATTGATGGATATATTTTTTTAAAAAAAAACTAAAAAAAAGGTTTAAACAAATAAATAAACCATCTATACTTTTTAAACAAAATTAAAATGAAATAGATTTTTTTGAGAATAATAAATGTGAGAATAGGAATCAAACTACTTTAGAATGAAAAATTATATCAGCTATTGTTGAGCTAAGTTTAATTTGATTTTTTTTTTTTTTTTTGCAAAATATACTCATTCATCAGGTAGAATTTTCTTTTTTAATAAAAAATTATTACGTAGGACAAATATTCCTATTCATTTCCTTGTTGTCAATTCGAAGCTTTCAACTCTAGGAAAAAAAAAATTCAACCAATTTCAATAATATACGAGTCTTTTCAACTTTTTATCTTTCTCGATTAAGTTTGTCGCGTAAATTAGAGTTGAAAATTCTTAATCATAAATTATTCTTTTAATTTTCTTAGTCCTCATTCTAATAAAACCGATTTTATCATCAACATTAAATATCGCCCTAAGTTTTCCACCATTTCTCACAAGAAATTTTCAAATTAAACACCAAATTCTCCCCCAAAAAAATTACTAAGTACAATTCATTTATAAGCTATTAATTTGATGTTAGCACAAATTTAGGGGGTGATATTGGGGCAATGCTAAGTTGACTTTGAAATGAACTTGGGAAAATTTTCTATTGGACTACCACTTTCTCCAAAAGTACTTTCTTTCAAACTTTGAAGTCTCTTAAATTTTGTCCATCTACCTAAAAATATAATAAATGTGAAAAAGGGTTTAATATATGGGTTAAATTAAAGAAAATACTTTAAACTTTGCTTTTCGTTTGAGAAATGCAAAAGTTTCGATATTACTCCTTAAACTTTCGTAAACGTTTTGAAATTATTTTTATAGTTAAAAAATTTTAGGGTTTCTTTTTTTAATATAAAAATAGCTAGAGAACGAAAAAGTGAATGATCACACCATTTTAAGTTATCGCCTCGTCGTTCCAAGTGTCAATTTATGTCTCTAATATATTTTAAAGGATTTTTCCTTTCATGGTAATTTTGAAACATTTGTGAAAGTTCAGGATACTATTGTTTTGGTTACCATTAACTTTTAAAAGGTAGATAATGTAACAATTTTTTTTATTTTAATGTTCTCATTATAGTTTAAAATCTTCTTAGTTCGCAGAGAAAAATTGTTCTAATAATTAAATTGTTGAATTAATATGTTGTTTTCAAATATAGCAAAGTAAACTAAAATATTTACAAATATAGAAAAATGTTATTGTTATCAATGAAAAACAATGATAGACATCGATAGACTACTATCTTCTAGCATTGATAGAGACTGTCTATTAACGTCTATCACTAATATGCAGTGAAATTGTATTATGTTTGTAAATATTTTCAATTGTTGTCATTTAAAAGAATTACCCTAGGGTTTATTATATAAGCCTCCATGCTACCTACTTTTCATATTAATTAATTCTTAAAATTTTATGAGATTTTTATTATTTAGCAATAATGTGCAAACTAAAAATAAATGTGTATTAAAAAATAAAGATATAAATGAGTATTTACGGCCCTAGCTTGAAATCGTTAATAATCTATCAATGGCTCACTCATTGTTTGAAACTGGGTAATAGTTATGTTGAACCCTTGTTTTGCTAAAGTAGCATTATTTACAATGCAAGGGTTAAAATAGCCAACTCTTTCCTCCGTTGTCAACCAACTCCGATGATCACCTCCAATAGTCAATTTCGATAATCACTTCGACAACTAACTCGACGTACTATTATAAATAACTATGCATCCCAATCAATCCTTGAATCCTATCCTTCATAGACTGAATTTTGTTCAATGGGCCAACTTAGGATGATCTAGTTTCGATCTGTATGGACCAACCAAAATCAATAGGTTGGCTTCACATGTTAGTTCGTACCCCTCGTCTTGATCCATATATACTTATAAATGTTCAATTTTAGTCCGTGTACTTTCAATCAATCTTAAAATTAGTCAAGGTAGTTAGTATATTGTTCTTCTATGAACCTTCCTTTATAAATTGTGGAAAAAGAAACATCTATTAACATACCTTTATAAACTATGAAAACATATGTTCAAGTGTTTTCCTTATGAGATCACCATTATTATTTAACCAATTTCAATAAAAAAATAACTTTGAAAGCACAAACAACTTTTAAGTACAGTGACCAAAATGATATTTTAACCTATAAATAACAATGACTCCCTAAACATAAATGCAAAACAATAGAATATGAGTGATTTTAAGGTTACATTATACAAGACAGAACCATGTAGATATATATATCAATAAAATCTCAAAGACAGGACAGGACAGGACACAATGAGAATCAATATAATTTGTAGCTTTAAAGTAAAGGGTAACATTCTTGAACTTGGATATAGGCATATGAAAGAACCTGGCTAAGCTGTCCCCCTCCTTTTGCCTATATTATATGTTTGAATGAAGTCAGCAAAGCCCCTTCCTTTCCTTCATTCAGCCCATCAGAGCTTATTATCTCACAAAGCTACAAAAGGCTAGAAGAATGAATTTCACATAGCTAGCTAATTGTGCACAGCATGCCAAGAAGAGTGAGTGAGTTTCAGGATATGGATTATGATTCTTTTTCGTAACTTGGGTTTCTAACCAGAATTCCATAGCAGTTTTCGACTCTGAACGGGCGGTGCCAGCCCCGGTATGTCCCGAATGTCCTTGTTATTAGGATTCACCAACTAAGGACAAGGAAGACAGAACCAGAAATGTTCAGCTAAATATATAGAGAGAGAAAGAAGAATGAGGAAATGGTAGGTACCTTGACAATGATAATGGCAATGACACCAAGGACAATGATGAAGAGGAGGGCCATTATACATTTATCAGTTGCAACTTGTCTTCCTAATTCCTTCACTAGTTTAGAGGCTTTCTTCAGTGAGAAATGTATGGAGTCAAGCTCGTTCACGATCCTGCTCATTTGCTCAGTCTGTGCCTTCAGAGCTGCGGCTGTCTCCGTTCCCACATTCACCGTTTCTTGAACTACCTATCGCATATATAGAACCACCACACATATCGTTTTATTTCGAAGGTTAACAAGTGGCCAGTTTTGTTCATTTGAAACTCGATAGAAAGAATGCAGAAGTTTGATCTTCCAAAGACAAACTAACCTTTTTTGACCTCTCAATTGCTTCATCAGTTTCATCCATCATCCTGTTTCCACTATCAATCAATTGTTGATTTGTCATATCTGCAACAACATTAAAAGCCAATATATTAGTAATTTTCTGATACTATCTTGTTCACATCAGCAGTAATGTTGTGTTATTGCAACTACTGTTTTTTTAGTTTAAATCATATGTTGCTATTACAGTAGACATCACATAGGTCATAAACGAGCCCAGATTTGGTTGAACTCACCTGTCGGTTTAAAATTTTGCAACCTATGCTGAAACCAACTAACGTTTAGACCAAAATATTCAGTTTTTTGCTCATTATAGTTTTTCAGGCTTCAGCTCATACATTACAGCAACAATGTTCAGACGTGGTTCATGAACTAAATGAATAAACAAAAACCAAATATGCATACTTGAAGCTAGCAACACATTTTCTTCCCCATAACTTTCACCAGGTCCATCAAAGAGATCGATCCGCTTGTTGTCAAGAGTGCTTGCATGTCTGTGTCATCATTAACAACAACCATTAATGATTATAAACAATTTCATCTACAAACAAAGATGTCAATGTTGACAAGTTATGATATTTGTTCTTTTTTTTATATACAGAAACAACTGTTTTTATTAGAGAAAAATGAAAGGACACAAAGGCATATGAAAAACCAAACCCCAAAAACCTCAATAAAGAAAGGGTTTCCAACTAAGTAAAATGTCTTTGTTCATTACGTAAGCTCTCGAGTCAATCAGATGCTTTTCAACTGTATTAAGTGGGGTAAGGGAAAGGGAAAGGAAACTGAGTCAAATTAAGAAAATAAGTTCTTACAAGCAACCAAATACATTTGTTTTAACTCATTCGAAGAGAACAAAAGAAAATCACTGATAAGACAAGAAGAAGAACAGAGATATTCAGCAAGTCAAGTGAAAATGACAAATTATATTAATGACAAGGAAGTACAAGACTCAGAAACACGCGATGGTACTGGACACATTTTGGAGAAATGCAAATTCATGGAACTAGTTTTCACTAACAAAGGAACCAAATAACAAAGTTAAAAATAGATATTGAATCTTACTGCTTTTTAAGGGCAACATATGAGTTCAATTCTTTGATCTGCAAGAAGATACAGAATATTTAATAACTAGCACTACCACAGCAGAAATAAGGAGGAACATTTCTGAAATAATAAAAGAAAATTCCTTCACAAAATATTCAAAGTTTATATCTCACCATAGACTGCTTTTTCTCACTCAGCATTTTGTTAGTGTTAGAGTTGTTCCCTCCTTCTAAATCTTTGACTTCTCTGTCAAACTCTTTAATAAGCCTGTAAAAGAAACAAACAAAAGGTGTTTACCAAAAGAAACAGGAACAAGACACAGGAACTATATCTTTAATGATAACCCGCCATCATCAAGATTAAAAAGAATTTTAATTAAACATGAATGAAAGATACAGGTGAATAGTTTAATAGCATGTTGTTGACTATGTCCAGAAACTTCAAGATACAAGAATGAAATTAACAGACTGCCCAATGTTCTCCATTCAAGAACGCCAAGGATGATTGACGAAGAAAATATATGTATTTCATCGCCATATACCGAGGGTTAGAGTAGAATAGAACATAAAAAAAGAACAGCGACTTCAAGTACAAATTCAATAGGTTCCCTCTCAAACAAGCGAGGTGTAATACTTGAGATAGAATGAGTAATTTAATATGTGTGTGTGCACGTACACAAACAAATCATAAATATGTATGATCAGGTATTACTAAATATAATGGTGTGGAAGTACAAAAAGTATATATACATATTTAGACATCATACCTATTCATTGTCACTTTCTAAATAAACATTATAAAATTTCATTCTTAACATCGTCATTATTATGACTAATAGGGTCCACCTATTTTTAAATTTTTTTGTCATCCATGTTAATCAAAACCTAGGTAGTAAAAGTAGTAAAACTTAAAGGTGTAATTATACAACTCATAATATATTAGCATTTTCCATATAAAAGGAAACTTTACATCTTTTAGGAAATTGAGAGTTATATAGTTCCTCTAATTATCATAGAGCTAAACAAGTCTCTGCTTAAGAGGCATAAACCTCTCACAATCCAAATACGGAAAACATTCCAAAGCCAATAGTTTTGAGGTTAAGCCTTGTCTAAAGGCGAGCCTTGGGCGAAATGTCTCTTAAGACATTTCCTTCACACAATCACAGCACAAAAGAGATGGAGACATTAAACTTCAGAAACACCTTCTGATAGAACTTGAATTATTGGAAGAAAGTCCAGCAGAGGATATGTAGATATCAAGAAAAGTGAAGTACAAAGAGAGAATGAGATGTAATATACCTCTTACATTCTCGCATCTTATCTGTCAACTCTTCCAGTTGTCTACTCCGCCTATTTGAATCCTTAATCTTCTCCAACTTCTGAAATCCATTTCTGTAGATATAACAAAAACAAGGTCAAATTAGAGGTTTAAGCACATAAAACAAGCTCACGAACAATGTTAATCAAAGTTCAAGCCCATTATTAGTTTGCTAAGGGAAAAAAATTAAAGAAAAATCAAAGAAATCCTTACGACAAAGCTCGGAAGATATCATTGATTTGTCCCTCGATATCTGCAAGTTCCTCGCTGATTGAAGATAATGTATCCATCTTCAAATTCAAACTTCCGATAAACAAAATACACGATTCTTTCCTCCTCAGATACTTAGGCACATTACAAGTGAGCTAAAATCTTCAAAATTTCTTTGAGATCTTAAGCTCCCACCTCCAAAAATTCTCAGAATCTGATTAATCAATGTCAATGGCGAAAAACCCAACAAACAAATCCCAATGCGAGCTAAAAATCACAAACGAATTCAATCAGATCATCACCATCTCACACATTCTGCATCTCTCGCGAAAACCCAATTGAAAAGGCGAAGCCAAAACTTCGAAACATCAGCAACAGATCCAAAAACAAACCAACTACAAACAAACTCAGAAAAAAAAAAAAAAAAAAAGAAACCCGAATTCAGAGAGATCTGAACAATGCAAGTCAAAATGGCGATCTAAGAAAAAACCCAACAACCAATTCCTTTCAGATTCTTCCCCTTAAAATGAAACACACAAAAAAACAGCTCCACCTCGTGATTTTCACAGAAACCTCCAATGTATTGTACAGAAAAACTTGATTTTGATAGGGATTTTTTTTTTTTCCTAAGATCTAGAATTGAATAATATAAAATGGAGTTTCTTTTTTTTTTTTTTTTTTTTGTTAGGTTTTCTTTTTTTGTTGGGTTTACAGAGGGGAAGGGGAAGGGGAAGAAGAAAGCGAAGGGGAGAGGGGGGTTTTTGGCTCTCAAGAAACAAAAGCGATGAAGTTTCATTTTTTTTTATATTTTCTTAGGAAAAAAAATAATAAATTTTGAATGTTTTTTCGGTCCCGTAATTTTGGGCCAATAAATAATTGGAATGGTTGTTTTGCTTAGTTGGAGGGTCAGAAATCAAAACCAATCGCACTATATGACGCGTAGCTCCACGCGCTTCCTTTTTTGAGTTTTTTCTTTTTAATATCATATATTTCTTTTATTATGTCTTGAAAATTATGGAAAATTAGGAAGTGTTTTTAGTTTCAAGTAGTTTACTAAAATTTACTAAGTATAGTATATAATATGCATGTAGTTTTACATCTCGTTCGGAAAAATCTCACACAAAATTTTTTATCTTATACAAAATTTTATTTGAAAATCGTTTATACATTTATTTTAATCGTCCATATTTTTACTTTCCCACCAACAAACTATATCATTGCCTATAGTCATTGCTTCACCCTATGGGAAACAACTAGAAATAAAATGTACTAAATTAATCATTATTTAATAAATAAATAAATAATAAAATTCCAATGATTTGCCAACCTCTCTTATTTAGGAGGAGAATTGAACAACTTTTTCTAATAGAACTTGTGGGTGGATATCGAATATCTGATTTTGAAGTTAATAGTATAAATGATATGTCAGTTGAGCTACATACACTTTGAGGATTATTGTAAATGTTGAGATTAGAGATAATAAAAATGTTCATTTATCACTCTTTAATCGAGTTCAACATTTTTCATTTTGTTGTTAATAAAGATAAAGGGAGTAGTTGGAGCACAGAGTACCAACTCTTGAAATGAACACCCACTTAGAATTGAAGAATAGTAACAAATGTTATTTGACTCCTAATCCTAATATCCAACTAAAATTAAACTGTACTCCAAACAAATTATAGCTCACTCCACCTCAATCCCCTCCATGTCATAAGGGTGTAGAATCAAATGGAATGTTATAACAACTAATGTAGTTTCGTTCAATTTAAGAGTGCTACCGTATTACCTACTCTTTTAATTCATTATTTAACACGTGATAAAAAAAAAGGAAAATACCAAAACAATAACATAACAAAATGGAGGGATAGTTGAAATTTGTCAAGTTGTTTAATCGCGCGTGGATCTCACTCCCTTCCAAATGCATGTGACCATTTACTCTTATGTAGAAAGTTCACTTTTCACCTAGCCTATTTGTTTTATTTATTTATTTATTTTATGTTTCAAAACAATTTACAATTATATTAAAGTTACAATTTTTTCTCAAAAAAAGGGGAAAATGGAAATTTTATTAGGAAAATATTGTTAAGTTTTGAAGGCAAATTTCTTCAAATTTGACTTTCTCAAGTCAATTGTGTCAAATAGTGGACAAATAACAATGGATGATTTAAGATCAAATTACCTTTAAGAAAAATTGAAACCATCCAAAAGCGACCACTACCCCATTTATTCCCATTTGATAATCAATTTCATACTCTCGTTTCATTGATGTTTTTATTAGTCGAAAAGAAAACACGTTGAATTTGTAATAATTATAATAATACATAAAAACAAATGATGACGATTATACTTCTAAACCAAGACTAGTCGCGTCGTTTTAATGTTCTCGTGTTAACTCTTTCAACTTCAACGGTTCAAGGTATCAAGAGAAAGAAATCTTCAGAGAAACATAAGAGAGTGAAAGAAGGGATAGAGCTCTTAGAGCTGAGGCTGATTTTCACTATACAACAACACGACATTGGCAGGATAATTCCATCCTTTTGATCTACTGCTCTGCTATACATATCATTACTTACAAAAGAAAAGAAAAAAGAAAAAAGAAAAAAAAGCAAAAGCACAAGTGTAACACCAATATCAAAGCTCAACTCTCTAGCAGCTTTTTCGTCATAGGTTGAACTCATTCTATATACAATACTTGCTACGGTTAGAGTGAGAGAGAGAGAAAGGAAATAAACCTATCTGCTCCTCGATCGGTCGTCCGTTCTGCACGCCTGGGCAAGCAGGTTCCAGGCAGGTACCTTTCAAGTGTAAAAGAAACTCATGGGAAGGTAAAGAATTTTGAACAAAAATGAACTTCCATTCATGAGCATTTCTTGTGTTTCTTCCCCTTTTGGAAAAACCTCATGCTGGAAAGGTCGTCCACAGATAAAGAGTACTAACTTTATGTACTAACTACGGAACGTTTACGATCAGACCAGTAAGATTGGTGGGTTGGTGCTGGTCTCTTGATCCATTTGTTTCTGGACAGCCTTCACAGCTGCAACTCTTGCTGCGTTTGCTGCTTTGTTGGCAGCAGCTACAGCTTTGTTAACTCTTTCGTCCACTCTTCCTGCATCGAACGCTTTCTCTGCAGCTCTTCTTGCTTCCTGCCCAGTGATGACACTCAGGTTAATATGATTGTTATAAATACATTTGTTACTAGGGAGTTTAAAAGGAAGGAACAGTATCACTATTAAAAATCATGTTCTTTTTACCTATATCTAATCATTAAAGTGTTCCTTAGAACTCAAGGACATAGATGTACAGTCTATAGAACATATCCTGCTGTCCAAGTAAGGTCGTTCTAATTATTAAAGTGTCATCAGAATGTAAAAAGATAAATCGTGTAACTGGCTTCAGTTTGTTCAAAAGAGTAGCATAAACTTTGAATCTACGCCACATTTGAGGCTTACTACTTCCTAACCCTACTGGGTGTTGACTAAGTTCCAAAGCTATCAGCAATGAACTACTGGAGCAAACACATCATAAGCTCCACTCATGTGGGGAAAAAAGTACAAATATGTTGGTGCACGTGCATGTTTATACACCATTACAGATTATCACAGCCACAAAAAGGGTCAAAGAAAGAGAGAGAGAGAGAGCACGACATAGATATCCCATTAAAAGCGTAGGCTCATTTGGAGCAAGGAAACAATCTAAGGAAGAGCTTGTGCTGTACAGCAATATTTGATGTATTGACGGTGTAAAATTTGGCAAAACGAAAGTTCAACTTACAGAAATGTTGAATTATAATTCAGACTCCTATAAAATCCCAAGAAAATAGAACTTGATCGGCCTCAAGGTCAGGCTCTAATACGCTAGGGACAAGTGATCGAGAAGCAGAATGAATCACTGTTTTATATATGGGGTCCATGTTAGTTACTGTGGCATTATTTGACAAATTGAGTGTGTTTTATATAGGGGCACATTACAGAGGTAAGGACCCTCTCAAATCCTCCTTTCTCCCCTTGTAATTTCTCTTAAACAAAAACAATAGAAGTGCGTTCAATCAGAAATTTTAGGTTCCAATGTTATTCACTAAAACAAACAATAAAAATTTTACCTGGACCGCAGCCAAAACTTTAGCGTGGCTGACAGCATAAGAAGACCCTGGATGGCTGATTTCAAGGCTGGGAACATCAAGAACACCATTTTGCCAGTGACCAGATTGTGTCTCTCCATTCCTAAAAGTGTACACACCAAGTCCTTGCCGATTTCCTTCGTGCCAAGCTCCCTCATAACGATGTCCATTGCCAAACCGATAAACTCCAAAACCGTGCATCTTGTCTGCAAAATACTCTCCTGCATATGTGTCTCCGTTTCTGCATTGTGAGGTATTATAACAGTCATCAACCCTTCGTAAATTCAAATTTCTTAGATATCAGATGCATAAACCACTGAAGAAAACTCAAATAGAATCTGTTAACAGTACGCCACTTCCATTCACCATCTTCAAACTGGATAAAATAGACAAATCTCCATAAGAATAAACAAAGCACAAGGCTCATCTATTCAAGAGACAAATTCACCATCCATAACAGCACATTATTGTCGAACTCATCTCAGCAATTCCAAAAACCATTTTCAAACTAGAGAAGAGAGATAACCCATCATGAAAATAATAATTATAATAAAACAAGAGCTTGCCTTTTCAAGGAAAGAAATCAATTCAAATTACGACAGGCGAAAGTGCACAATCAAAGGAGAAGTTTTAATCATTTCTTAACTTGAAAAGATCGACTATAGTTTCCTAATAAGTTCCATTTTAATGTATTTGACTAACTAAGCTAAAAAGGAAAACAAAACAAAATCAAGTCATAAGACTCATCAATAACAAGCTAGAAACAATTTGATAATTAGACACATGTGAGGAAAAGAAATAAACCTTACACTAATAGCAAAATAACAACAAACTAACAGATTAACTGTTCTTTTAACACTTTTTTATTTGAACCTCTAATAATCATGATAACAACACTACCCACTCCAACATCCCATCATCAAATAAGAAAAACAGATATAACCAACAAGATCACAAATGGAATAAACACAAAACTTCCAACAAAACATACCACGAAATGATTCTCAAGATTCAGAACCACAAAAAACATACCTAAAATGGTAGTGACCCAGTCCATGTTTAACGCCCCACTTAAACTCCCCAACATAGCGGCTCCCATCTTGGCAAGTATGAACTCCACAGCCATGGCACTGGCCATTAGACCACTCCCCAGCATAGACATCCCCTGTGTAGAATCTATAAATCCCAATCCCATTCCTCAACCCTTGTCTGTACTGACCACGGTACCTACTCCCCTTAGCCCATGTTTCTACTCCATACCCATCATACTTCTCATCAATCCAATCGCCTTCATACCTTCCACTCATATGATAGTGATAAACCCCACTACCTGAGCACCTCCCTTTATGAAATTCCCCCTCGTAAACATCCCCATTACTGTAAACTCTCACCCAAGAACCCGACATCAACCGTTTCTCCGATTTGGGTCTCGATCCAATTGACCAACGAACATTGGAAACAGCCTTCGTTGCAGCAGAAGATGAGAAAGCGTTAATTGGGGATGATCGAACAAGGAACAAACGAAACGAAGAAGGGAGACGAGGGACAGCAAGATTGAGGAATACCAAAACAGCGATGGAGAAGAAAAGTAGAACAAACAACTTGAAAACAACAGAACGACGAGGGTTCGAAAGAAAGAAGTAAATGAAAGGCAAAGAGAGGATGATAAGTAATCGCGAGTGAACTCGAAGCAACTCGCGACAACGAAAATGGCGAAAGATTTGAAAAGCCAGTGATTTGGTTGCAAAAGTGAAAGAAAAGGAAGAAGGTGATGACATGAAAGACGGAAATCGAGATAACAGAGAAGTGGATTGGGTCATAGAAAACCCTTCGTAGAACTCAGGGAAAAGCTTAGAAACCGCCATTGATGAAAAAATCGAAATGGGTTCCTCATGAACAGACCCAGAAAGCCGAATTCGGAAGGAAAATTCACAGAGATGAAATCTTGGGTTGGAATTTGCCGGGTTCAATGATTGAAGAAGGGAATAATCTTCTTGTGGGGGGTTTTGTAGGATCAAAAACTCTGGGTTTTGTTGAATATGTGCTGATCTTTCGTTGGTTGATTCTATGGGAATGACATTGCCAAAAAACTGCAAAAGCTTAGCGATCTTTGTATGAAATGGTATCGCTGATTTTGTATCTGCGAGAGAACAAGAAGACGAAACTAGATGATGTAAGAATAGTGACATGTTCTGTATTTACTGAAAATGCCATTTCCCTTTTTGGTTTATTATTTATTTATTTTTAAATTATATTGCAACTTTAATACTTTTAACATTTAAATTTACGAAAATAGGTTTTGGCTAAGAGTTTAATTATGAAGATGAAATTCATGTACAAATAGGAGAGAAAATATAATTAATTTTCAAAAACTAAATAATTATCAAATGCAAACTAAAATTTTTATTTTTATGTTTAATAAATTTAATGTTGTATTTATTAGAGCATTAAACTAAAATTTTGTATTGGATAAATTTTAATCTTTTTATTAAAAAAAAAAGTTAAACAGGTTAATGATATTTTCGACGCAATAGCTTAGCTTAACTATAGTTAAGAACCAACACCAACAGTTTTTCTGTTCGAATATTTAATTTTAGTTATTTTTTGTTAAAATATAATTTTGGTCAAATTCTTTTAAATTGGTTACATCATAATGTATGTATTTTAAGATATTTAAATTTAGTCTAGTTATTTTTAAATGGTAAATTTAGTTTTTTAGAAAATTAATAATAAGAATTAAGTTTAATAAAATTATTAAAATTGATTATTTAAAATTGTAAAACTAATAATTAAACAAGTTCCAAAGTAAAAAAAAAAATAGTGTTTAAACTTTTTCTTTTAAAAAAAACAAAATAAAAAGTCAATGATTTAATTATAGAAAAGAAAAGAAAAGTGAAATATTACAATTCTTTCATTTTCTTGATTATAAAAAATGATTTTTATTGGCAAATATTATATATATATATATATATATATATACTTTTTTATTTATATGCCCTATAAACTATAAACTAAATTAGAAATGAGGTAGTTGGTTGCTCTACGTCTATTATAGATGTTAACCTTACTTTATTATTTAAAATTAAAAAATATATATCAATTTACGCCTCGAATTAAATTTTTAACTAATAATTAGAACAAATTAAAGTTTAATATTTATAAGTATATCAATTAATTGTTCTAGGTTGAAAATTATTGTACAAAAACGTATGATTGTTTCAATTAAACTTTTAAATTGTTACGAGTGAATCGATTTAGACATTCTATAAAAGATTATGTTTCAAAATCGCTCGTGCATTCAAGTTTTAGACATATGTGGATTTGTTTTGGTCTTTGATTAATAAAATTGACGAGTATAATCCCTGCATGGACAATTTTCAAATGAAATCATAATAAATGGTCTAAATTGATGCACTTATAAAAGTTTAGGGGTTTAATTGATAACATTATATGTCCCACACAAACATAATGAACGGTATAAATTGATATACTTATTAGCAGTTGATTTAAATTAATACAACTTCCAAAATTTAAGGATATAAATCGATATTTTTTTAAATTAAAAATCGTGTTTAGTCTCTAAAATTTGAAGTTTTGTTAAATTTTTAGTTTTAGGTATAATTCATTATTGACATATTTGAACTTTTAAAACATTTAGTTGAAAGATTCTTCAACGTATCCCCATTTATACATATTATAGATTTTTCCCGTCCACAATTTATTTATTTTTTTAGGGACATTTTTCAAATATAACAAAATAAACCAAAATATTTATAAAATATAACAAAATTTGAAATTCTACTAATAGTAGACACTAATGGTCATCAATGTTTATCAATACATTGATAGACACTAAAAGAAGCTTATCAATGACTACCAGCATCTATCATTGATAAAATCTAAAATTTTGTTATATTTTGTAAATATTTTCATTAATCTTGACATTGAGGCATTGAAAAAATATGGTAAAATTTTAGCCAGCGTAGTTTCCTCACAAGATTATTAATAAATGAAAAAGCATGAAAAATCCGTGTTTGTTTGTGGGGCAACTTTCACTCACAAAAGCATTCAAGACAACCAAGGACGACATAGTGAGGTCGTAGAAAAATTTATCAAGACGTTGAATCCAAATTCTAAATCCTAGTTCGAAATTCAGGCCTAGAGCGTTACATAACCACCAATTTTATCAATGAGTCTGCTTGTTTTGTTATCTAGTTTGAAAACAAAACAAAAATAGTTTTAAAAAATGTATTTTTATTCTTTAAACTTAGTTTAGAATTCAAATATCAATTAAAAAAATATGAACAATAAAGAAATGAGGAACAACCCTTTTAAATAATTTGTTTTATTAATAATTTTAAATTGTTTATACTAAATTTGGGAGATTGTATCTATCACTTTATAAGCAAAGATTGAGATTACTTTTTTTTTTTTTTTTTGATATTTTTTATTTTTATTTTATTACTTTAAATAAGATATTTAAAAAAAAAAAGAAAAAAGAAAAAGCACAAAAAAGATGGAATTTATTTATAAAAATGGAATTGAAACCCTAATTCTTATCCAATTGTGTTTCTCATGGCCAATTTTCTTCCACACTATTGTCCTTGTCATCCCCACTTCTTTCTCCTTATCCCATTATCCAATATTTAATTTCTTTATTTTTATTTAATTTCTTTATTTTTATTTAATTTCTTTATTTTTTATTTTTTTGTTATAAAATGTTTTTTTTATTTAGTTCTACCAATTCTATTATTGAGAATATTTAGTTCATCATTCTAATTTCTTTGTTTTCTTATCATTTTCCCATTTTGATTTGACACATTACATTATAATATCAACAATGATGTTGATGACATAATTTTATTGAAGTGGTCTGCATATTTGAGATTTTATCACGGATATCGAGATTCATATAATAGTCTATCGTGGTATATCACTGATAGAAAATAAAATTTTGCTATATTTGAAAACAGCACTATATATAAATTGATTTTTTTACATAATGGTTTTTGTCTCTTAAAGCATAGGAGTAAGATCAATTATTTGATTAATTCTATTAATTATATTGATTGATTTGTTAAAATGAACTTAGTTAAGCGATAAATCAAAAATTCATCTCTTGAGGTTGAAGTATGATCTTTATCCATCCCTGCATTTGTTGTACTAAAAGATTATTGATTGACAAGTGAAAAAATTGAACCTCAAACCTTGAGGTTGAATAGTTCAAGTATTAATATGTCAGTTGAACTATGCTCATTTGGACATAAATATTGTATTTAAAGTGGACTAATTGGTTATATAATAATATATTTGTTAACAACAACATATATTTGAATAAATAGAAAACCTTTTTATATATCTTTATCTTTCTTTTTTTTTCCTTTAGGATATTTCTTTATTTTTCACAATCTCTATCAAAATTGATAATTGTGAAAGGATGTGACATTTAAATAAAAGTTTCAAAGGAAAAGGCTTATTAAACTAAAACTAAAAATAAATTCTAAAAGACTTAAGATTAAAAATAATTTATCCACAAAAAAAAACCTAAAATAAAAATAAAAATGATAATTTGGTTTTAATTAATATTTTGCTCCATATGTGGATGGTACCAATGTTATGTTTAAAATGTAATATCAAACATTTAATTTTCGGCCATTAAACACCAAAAATTAAACTCCGCAAAATATTTTCAAATTTTATTAAATTAATGTCATCGATAGAAATAGATAAAATTTTATCAATATCTATTAATGATAGATTTGAAATTTTACGATATTTGAAAATGTTCCAATAATATTTCACTAATTAATTTATATATTTTGTTATATAAAAATTCAAGCTAAATTTTAAAAACTTAAATAAAAATTATTCTTTAAAAACATATTTTTGTTACATTTACATCACAAATAGTAACATTCATTAATTCTATGGTTTTAGAACAATTGCTTCAATTTTACACTTATTTTTCTTAATTTTTTCTTGGTATGCCGACTTAGCCTTTGATGATATTGCCTTTTATCTTTTATTGTGGTTTTTTCGGTTTATTAGTCACTTCTCGACGAGTTTGATTGATTAATCATGCACATGATTTCAAATCTTTTTTCTTTCGGACAAAAGTAGGTCATGAAAATTTGAACATGCTTGAACAAATCAGTTTGGTGAGAGATTCAAGTGATAGTGAAGTTGATCATACGAGAGGATGTGTCAAACGTACTAGATAAGAATATAATTTGATAGCTATCGAACCATATTTCATTCATGTACTCTAGCTCTAACCAAACATTATTAACAAAAAACATGTTACAATATAAACTCTATATTTTTAATCAATTATATATAGATTTTGAATTTTGTTTAACCGAACTCTAAACTTTCGATATTGTGTCTAAATCTCAAACTTTAAACTTCGTGTACTAAATTTATAATCTAACTCCATCAAATTTATATAACAATGTTGATGAACAGATTGAGAGTTAGAAGACCAACAATGATCTCAATCACTATTCACACATTCCATAAAGAACACGAATAGAACTACAAGATTTCAGTTGAGCCATATGCCAATACCAAGCAACCCAATTTCTCCCCTATTAATTTCATTAGAACTTTTTCTCTATCCATTCCACCAATTTTCTTTCTTCTGTGACAACAAAAGGCCAATGGAACTGCAAAAAGCTAATGCCGATCCATGCCATTAAAGTAACCACAAATATCATTTTTTAAATCTTACCAGAGTTGCGATATCGATCACCGGAGTCTTTTAATGGCATTTGTCATCTCATCACAGATCATCGTCAACTTGTTCGTAATCGCATTTCTTCTTATCTTTCTCCAGTAACTGAGAGTTTGTAATAAAAATAAAACAAAAGATGGCATAAATGTCAGTTTTGACATGTAAAAGAAGCCACAATTGAAAGACTCATCTGAGGTCATCAGAAAGTGCATCACTCAACTTGTCTATCCCATGACCAGATTTTTACAAGTTTTACTTTAGCCTATTGAAAAAGAAGGAAGAAGAGAAAGCACAAGGTATGCGTGGAAAGCCCTAGTACATGGAGAAAAAACCACGATAGAAACATTTCTTAATATTTTCTAGTAATCAAAAGAGTACAAGAGTGGAGAATATATATGAGAATATATATAGACCATAATAAGCCCTAACAAAAAAAAAACTAGGGTACAGTAAATTACACAAATACCCTTAGAGCTATAAACACTCCACTAGCCCTTAATTTTCAACATAGCTTTTATACTTTTAAAATGTTTACGTTCAGTCATTAAAAACTATGACTGTATAACCACTTTGGTAGTCGAACTTTCCAAATGTTTTTTAGTTTCAACTTTCAAAGAGTAATCCTTTTCTTTTATCCTACCCTCAAATATTCACTCACTCAATACATGTCTCAACCAAACTATCACCTATGTGTCCCCAATAAGCACTAACGCATACTTGAATTCACATTTTCAATTTGTTGAGAACGAAATAACCGTAAACACCAAAAGGGACAAAAAAAAATATTTTTTGAATAGGTACTACCGTAGACATTTTTTGACGAAAATGGAAAAGATCCTTAAATTCAAATACAAAACCAGGTATTTTGAAAGATTAAAGCCCAAATAAGGAGTGCTCCTATTTGAACCTAGACCCTTCTTTCTGCACCTAATAGTTAAATTGAGCATCATTCTAAAAGCAGTCTAACAGGAATCCAAATTCTACTCTCAGATTAAAGAAGAAAGACTCGTCACACTATCTATGTATTTCCATGCTTAAACACTAGAAAGTTTGAGAGGTTATAAAATATAAAAGGCCAGAGAGCATCTAACATACAGGTACCAATTTAACATAAATTTTTTACAGTTAGATGAAAGGAACTGCACCTTTCATCTGCTCTAATCTTCGTCGAAGTATTTCTCCTCAGCATCATCATTGGCTTCCCTCATCCAGTGATCATCCAAGGTCTCATCATTGTCTATTTTTGAGTAATCTAAATGCTCATTGTCTTCTCCCAACAAAAATTTCTGATGCATGATATATGTGAATTGATCCATCTGATCTTGCATATCTGCTTCAGATAAAGTTGCTACATGATTAGGCCCATCCTCAGCAGCTTCACTATTCTCTGTTGCCGACCTTTCATGCTGATCATCCATGGCCCTAGTTACCTACAAACGAAAGCATCAAATGTCAAACAATTCATTATCGAGGACAAGCGATCCCCACAAATCATAATGCATTCAGATATGTTATTTTGTTCAATCCACAAGGATCAGATGTATAAAACATTAATATCTAAAAAAAATCTATAAACATTCAAACCATCTGATATTAGTTAAATATACAGGACTTGGGATTGCAAAAGGAAAAGAATAATGAACAAGGCGGAATAAGTTATAAGACTGATCTTAAAACCAATTAAGAAGCCAATCAGATGTATTAATCAAACTAATTAAAAAAAAGTTATTTGCAAAGGAAATCAAAGGATGAGCAAAAATAGAAAACACAAAATTACCTCCATGGAATCAGCTCCATTTGCAGGCTTATTATTACCTTTCCTGTCCTCCCCCTCTTCCTCTTTCTCTTCCTCTTTCTCTTCCTCTTCTTCTTCTTCTTCTTCTTCTTCTTCCTCCTCCTCCTCCTCCTCTTCTTCCCCTTGATTTACATTATTACCTACCAAGTCCCTCTCGGCAACCCCTAACTTGCGTTGCTCTCCTCTGATCTTAGCAACCAACATTGCTTCTTCTGATCTCCTCATCAGAGTCTCTGACCACCGTTCCCCTGGTCTTGCCATTCCTCTCCCACTTGGATCTTGAAACTTCCCTACATACTCATGATGCAAAAAAGGCTCTCTCTCCCTCATTGCATCCTCCGAAAAGTACTGGCCATCATATATCAATTTATTCAGATATGCCCGTCTCCTATTTTTCACAATAACTGACCTAGTGTGTAATTCATCTGACGTTGGGCTCTTTATACTCCGAAGATGCTTTAAATGCCAATTGATCTCGTAATCATCCTTGAGAACATCAAACTCATGGAGTTCATTGGATGTCAACTGTGATCCATATCGTTCTACATTAATTGAAGTTAGAGGTGCAACAAACATTAGAATATTTAAAATGAACAAAAAGAAGCAGCATTCAAGGATTAGAATCAAACTAATTACCAAATCAGTTTCTATATATTATGAATCCAAGACATTTATTTCCCATAATTCAAATAACCAACTTCAAATAAAGCCAAAGGTATTTTTCCCCCTCATTTCCAGTAGCAAAAAGTGTGGAAATCGAGAAGATGCTGAATTCTTTCTGTCTTCAAAGCTTAAAAATGATTCAAAAACACTACAAGAAAATTGTTTCATAAAGATATAACAGAAGTACTAATGCATCAAATTTGTTCCTTCATTGCTTCATTCTATAGTCTCCCAAACACAAAAAGAAATTAAAACCACTATTATTTTATAATTTGGGATTCATTGCTTCATTCTATATAGTTTCCTTTGATAAACATTCGATCTTCGAAAATTTTACTTGGTTGTTTCCTCACCATTTCCTTACCATTGTTTTCATCCTTCCTCAACAAAAAATTGAATTCGTAACAAAACAAAGAAAAAGTGGAAGTAGTAATAAACTTAATTTTCAAAAAACAAATGGAGTTGAATCTTCTAATGTAACTAGTGTCATTTTCTCATCCATTACACTAGGAGCTAAATGGAACCATGGGACTCAGAATTCTGACACTCTCCCCATATCAAATAAGCATGAATCTACTCATTCAAAATCTCCCAATTTTTTTTTTTTTTGTTCCAATTCGATAAATTAAGCTAGGGCTCTCATAACTTCAGATGAAATAATCAACATACAACAGAAACCCATGCCAGAAATTGCAAAAACAATCCAGAGTTATAGAGAGAGAGAGAGAGAGAGAGAGAGAAACCAAGAAAGACGGCGACATCGCGAGAAAGAAGGTCGAGCAGAATGGCCTTGCGCTGAGACGGATTCGTAGCAGTGGATTGAAGAGCGCGAGGAAAGTAAAGATCTTCATGCAACGAAAGCCTTTCCGACAAGCACTCCATGGCTTCGCAACTCAATCCTTTCGCAGGCGCCGTCTCCGCCGTCTCCATCTTCTTCTCTCGCCGCCGTCTCTTCCCCGGTGAATAATAAACCCTCGGCCGGCTCAGTCGGTGACGAGCAAAAGGATTAAACACGTGAGCAGCACGTGAAAATAGAGTCCGATGAAAATATTTTATGTTTCAAGTATGTTTGGCGAGTCGATTACTGTATCCCTTAGACGGATTGAAGTTACACTCCACCTTTGATATAAGCAAAAAAATATATATATATAATAATAATAATAATATAGTTTAAATCCTATTTTGATTCATACACTTTTAATAACGTCTATTTAGTCCTTGAATTTTCAAAAATAGCATATTTTGGTCTCGCCATTCATATTTTCTTAACTTTAACCTAATAGTAATAATAAGGAAGGTAAATTGCGGAAATAATCCCTGAAGTATGGTGGTAGTTGTAATTACACCCTCAAACTTTTAATAATAACAATTGAGCCCCTAAACTTCTAGAAGTGTCAAAATTGGAACCTCAAACTTCCAGTAATTGTAAAAATTGGACTCACAAATAATAAAAATTAAATTCTTAAAACTTATATAATTAGCAAAATTTATACAATTATGTAAGCCATAAGGTCAAATTTTAGAATTTTGATAAGTATGAGGACTCGATTTTTAATTTTAAAAATTTAAGGATATAATTACAACTACCATCATACTTGATAGTTTTTGCAATTTTTTAAAATAATAATAACAAAGGGTTGTTTTCATATACACCAAAATAACTCATTTATTTAAAACAATTCTCCATTATTAATTTTGTTCAATCATTTGTTTCAAATTTTCACTTAATTAAATTTGTAAATAGACAAGTTTTTTTCCACGAGAAATTTGATTATTTACCATAAATTTGTAAGTTGTGTGTAAGTTAACTCAAAGCTGAGTTGAATTATGAAATCTTGAATGAATATATTTATAGTATGTGAGTAAAAAAATCTTGATTAATCTAGAGTTGGAAAATTTGTATTTAGGTGCAAAATTGAGTTATTACATTAGAGGTATCTGATGCAATTTTTAATAATATAAAAAAAATATTATTTTCTTGTTTGTGTGTTTGACTTTTCGTTTAACGATCCAGTTGCACATATATTTTTTCAATTTTACAATACTCAAATGAAATGTCAACTTAAAATCTTTACGCATATTTTACAATTTTTACAGATAATCATTGTACTTTAGATAAAAAAAAAACACCTCGTTTTTTAATATTCCGTCGATATTCATTTAATGCACCATATTTCAAATAAATGTTTCGTTCACTTTAAAATTTAAATTTATTTTATTCAATATTCCTATATAAAAATCGATTATATCAATATTGAGATATGAAATTTTGCTGTATTTGAAAATGCTCCTTCAAAAATCGTCAAGAGATTAAATCATTTAGAAAATCTAAAAAAAAAATAATTTTGTATAGGATACCAAACATTTATTTCTCCTCCACATTTTCTAAAACTAAGCTTACATTATAATACAAAATCATCTTTTTAACTCTTGAAGACTTGGTGGGGGAGAAATGAAACTCATAACTTCTCTCTCATTTTTGTACAATATTCATCTAAAATTTCTTCCCTTCTTTTTTGATAGCCAAAAGCAGAAAAGCCACAAAAAAAATTTCAATGAAGATTTACAGTTCAATAGAGTGTAAAGAGACCAATATTGCTCAAACTACACTTCAACACTAATTCTTTTTTCTTTTCTTTTCTTGTTCTTTCCATCATCATTTCCCAAGAAACAACAAGAATCTTGATCTTTCTTAATCAAACTATTATGTGGCAATCTCATCCACCTCAGAATTAAACACAAAACTTGGGAATGTGGTTGTTATATCCCTGCCATAAAAGCAAAAAACAAGAATTTGAAAGGGGTACTACTATGATGGATGCTTGAAACTTGAAAGCAAAGATATTATTATATTCATATGCTTTTTTTTCTTTTCTTTTCTTTTCTTTACCTCAAGTATGGAAGTGTCATGACTTTCAATAATGATGGATTCTTAGAAACAAAGTTTTGCCATTCAATCTTGTCTATCTTCCCATCTTGGTTCACATCAGCTTCTAAGAAAGTCTGTCCACAAATATTGAGAAAGAAAAAACATATTATTCCATAGGATATAAAGGTGACAGCGACACGAAACTTGGTATCAAGTTCTTGAATGTCGCTCTACTGGCTCGAACATCGACACGGGGCAGACTAAATTCTTTTTTGAAATGACGATTTGCATGTTACATCATTGTAGTTCGCCTACTTTGTAAACCATAGCCACGTGTTTCGGGGAAAAAACATACGAAATTTTGTGGTCATACTCTGCTACTAATAAATTCATTTCAACTACGGTCACAAGTTTGTAAAGTACAGGCCCTACAGGGTGCATGAATCCATTTCTAGAACACAGTTGGGGTACTATCTGCAAAATAAACAGATCCTAGGGATGTAGTTTGCTATTGTCCACTCTTAGAACCAATTAAAGCTATTGACGCAAATCCTCAACTGTTTTTTATTCTTTATTATTAAAAGTCAAATTATTCACTTAAGTTCAGAGATAGAAGCCACAATTGTTCGACAAAATATGTTAAAAGTCCATGAAAACTACAGGAAAGTTCCAAAAAAATAAAAAGAAAAAAGTAGTAGTAATCCTGAAATTTGAAGGTAACTACTCACCTTATCAAGTATTATCTCTATTGTCTCATCAGCCAACTTCATCTCAGATTCACAGAGAAGAGCAATTAGCATTTGCTTCACCTGCCACAGTCAATAAATCAGAAAGCTCTACTTATGGCACTAACCATGAAAAATTATCCACAAAAACATGGCATTGCTCTTCCATTCATAACAACAGCCAACTAATTGAACTGGAGGAAAAATCCGAGAGCATTTTACTGCTGATTCAACAGTGTGTAATCTCTCACTCAAGTTTATAATAGTTGGGGGATTTAAACCTATGACCTTTTGGTCGAGGGTATATGCATTAACCAGTTAAGCTATGCTCAAATTGACAGCAGCGTGTACCTTGTAGCAAATAAACTCTTGTTGAAGATCTGGACTTTGACTTATTCAAATAAAGATGGAGACATATTGAAAACTTTTTCTCATCCTTCAACCTAACTAATAATTTATACATGTAATTCAGAATGGAGAAGGAAAAGTTGTCTACATTTTTAATGCTACATGGCAATATTGATGTGATTCGACCAGAAGGCATAGAAAGCATACCTCTTGCCGCTCAATGAATCCAGTGTTATCCAAATCGTAAAGCTTGAACGAAACTGTAAAGTAAATAAATAACATCAGCCACATCTATATCAATAAAACAAATCAAGGCAATGTATGTTATACATTATGTCATATCCCAAACACTTACATTCGATCTTGACTTCCTGGGGAGCATTTGGATGAAAGACATTCAATGATCTAACAAAATCACCAAAATCAATGAACCCTTTCTGCTGAACATCAAATAGATCAAAGAGCTGCAAGCAAGAAGGATGCAACTTTATATATGCCAATAATATAGGTCGATTTAAACACATGGGAATATATATCAATCAAATGGAAGCATGAGTCATTAAGAACACAAGAGTACTTTGATTAACGTCCAAAATGTTACTAGAAATGAATTGCATTGCAATGTTCCAATTTAGAATAACTTTTTTTCTGGATGTAAATATGTCAAACCCAATGGAAATGACTAGCTGACACTTTTGATAGTATATATTTTACCCGGTTTGCAAACAGATTTTCCTTCTTTCTGTTCTTGAAAATTGCAAGCTGAAATTCTTCCTGCATAACCATTGCAAAGAGCATCTTCATATTACTTATAGCAAAGAATAAACTACATTTGACTAAACCAACTAACGTAGCATAAATCAATAGCACTAGCCCCAATGATATACATGTAGATAGGACACAAAAGATGAGGCAGCGGCAGTTATGCTACAAGTAACAAGAACATGAATGCACATAAACTGGTGACACAGATGAATATGTAATGAAGTCTGTAATTTGTAGAAAAGAGAAAAGACAGGCTAGCAATCAGGCTATTCAATTGTGCAATAACCCACAGTCATATTTATAGAGGAAGTGAAGAACACAAGTAATTAGCAAAATGTTTGGCTGCCACGTCCTCAATTTAAGTGTGAATTTATTTTCCCAAACAGTATGAGCTCAAATAGCCTTGTGATCAAAATGTACGAAAACATACACATGAAGAGATGTATAGCACCAACATCGGAATGGTAAGTGGTAACAGAAACAAACAACTTTACCTTGTTTATTAAACCATCGTCAATCACAGAACTGCTGATGCTCTTGTACAGCTCAAACAGTGCTTCAACTTCACTGACACTAACTGTTGTACCAAATAAATCAAACAAGAAGAAATGTGAATAATATATGAGAAAAATTCAGACGGATAAGAACATAGCTTGATAGCTAAAAAAGGACGGGCAAGGGTAGATTCAAAGTAGCAACATGTGGGGATAGTAATTTTGAAATACAATAATTTGGAGCCATAGAAAAATGATTCAACATAAATGGTCCAAAAGGATGAGGTCAAAAAAACTTCATTAAATATTGACAGCTAGATCTCAGAGATAATAAACAAAGCAACTTACAGGCCGTTTGTGAAGCAAGATATATAGGATCTTCATATCCAGGATATTGTCTGCTTCCTTTAGACTGAATACAGCCCATTTACTAAAGACGAGAACTGGTGCACTACAAAACAATGGCGGAGCAGCTTCTCCTTGGCTTCACTACAATATTTTATCAAAACCATCTTAACCTTCACAACAAATACAGACCCAGACACAAGCAGACCACGAAAATACATGAGCATCAACTTTAAAAAGAAGAAGAAAAAAAAAACAAAATGAATAGCAAACTTTCGAGTGGGAAGGAAGATAAAACTGTTTGTTTTCAAGTCTCAGAGACTAGGAAATGACAATACATGATGAAATATAAGGTCTACTTATCCAGAGTTGAAGCTCCACTTCCTAACAAAAGCAGAGTGCAGGAACCATAAAATAGTCAAATTAACTAAAGGACCTATGAACAAGTCCAGCAAAAGATATCCAAATCTCAACAAACCAATATAATGTGCATGAAAATAACAAAAAGTCTCGCATTGAAAGTGAAAGATGAACATAAGACTAAGTCAGATACAAAACAATAAGAGATCCAAAGTTGAACCTCCATTACTTTCCTCCCTTCAATTCTCATACATCTTTTCAGCAACAACAACTACATCAGTAAATCAAGTCAAACCCCATGAAGAAACCAAATCCAACCATCAAAAACCATCGAATTCCATCAAACCCCATATCTCTCCACTCAAAAACACACCGACCCACATAAAACAACAACACTTTAACCAAAACCAACAAAGGAAAAACCCCACAAATGACAAAACAAGAACAACCCACAAGAAAAAACAAAACAAAACAACTTACCAGCAAAGTGTTCAGCCTGAAAATCCCAAAAAAAAAAAAACTCAAGAAAATCAAAAGACCGTTAATGGGTAAGGAAGAAGAAGTAAACGGAATGGGTTGTGATCAAATCGAGGTTTGGAGATTATGAAAGGGTGTTAGGCATGGATCAAACAGCGGAAAATTGGAGAAGAAATAGCAAGATTGTGCTACAAATTTCCGGTTGATTCTTGGAACAGGGAAAATGAGAAGAAGGATGATGGAAGTGCCATTTGGATTAGAGTGAGTGGGAGAGAAAGCGCCAAAGCAAAAACAAGATTATAAAGAGAAGAAGAAAGTGGAATCCATGGGTGAGTTAAAAAGGAAACTGAAAGAGACCTCAAGGCCCGTGACCGTGGCCTTCGCCGAATATTCCTTTCTTTAGTCTTAATTATGTGATTAAGCTAATTATTTATTAATTAATTATCCTTCAAAATAACGTTAATAATGCTCAATTTAATACATTATACACGTACTAAAAAAATAATAGTAATAATAATAATAAGTATATTTTGAGGATTTTTTTTCATTTTTGTCCTTCATTTTGATTTGTAATTCCTTTTTTGTCCTTTACTTTTTCAAAATTAAAATAATACATTTCTAACTACTAAAATTATTTTTATTATTAAATCAGTTTTTTTTGTCTCAAATTTATTTTGAAATATTTTCAAAAATAAAAATTTTCAATTGTTTTACCAATTTTCAATACATTTCTAACTACTAAAATTATTTTTATTATTAAACCATAGCCTCTATTGTTTATTTATTATTAAACAGTAAAAACGTGTGGAGATGTGCGATTCGCCCTCGAATCATTTACTTAAAAGCACCCTAACCAACTTTCACCTTAGCCATAATAACTTTATTATTAACACATATTAACGAATCTAGATATAACATTTCGATTAGTTAAGATATTAGCTAAAACGAGTATAGTTTCTTGATAATTATCGTGCATTTTCTCACTAGCAGTTGAAGGATTGATTCTCTATTCTGCAATTGTTGTACTAAAAAACATACAGTCAAATATACTACAAATCGCTTCTCATTACCACATGTTCAGCACAAAAAATAGAGTGTTGACGTGAGTACAATTCAACCGACATCAACTATACATCTTCAATCAAGAAGTCCGAGGTTCGAAGTCCAAAAAATGTTGACCTTTGACGATCTACTTCGAGCGGAAGTGGATTCCAAATTAGCTTGGGGTCTACTAATGGATGAGGACCACCACTACACCAAATATCTTTCAAAAAACATACATTATTGAAGATTTTCTATGTTGCTATTTCATCTCCACCATTGTAATATGTTTTTTTTTTAAATAAAAAATCATATTAAATTAAATAATTCATAAAATATCTTGAACATAACTAAATATTAATATATTATTTTAATTAAATTAATAAGAAAAATATTTATACATAATCCGATAATTGTTATAAAGTTGCAATTGAACTATGTAATCGATTAGTGGTTTAAATTTTAAAAAGTCTATATCTTTCACTAAATTTGACTACAAAAAATAAATATACATTTCACCAATAATTTAATTCTTTTAATTTGTTTATTTATTTATTTATTATTATTATTTTGAAGGAAAAAAATCTATTTCAATATCTCTCATTAATTGCTCAAAATACGATTTGCATTAACGTGGGTAATTTAAATAAATTCAATATGAGGAAATGATAATTTAAAAAGGAAATAATAATAAAAGTTAAATCAATAAATTTTGTTAAAATAATGTGTCCATTTAATGTTTAGGTCTAACCATAAACTTTATTCTTTTTTCTAATAGATGTATTTTTTAATTTTATATCTAATAAATTTCTAATGTATTCAATATTTTAAAAATTAATGGATAGTTGATTTAGTACACATAGAACTGAAATTTGTGTTTAATAAAATGGTTATTTCTCAAAATATTCATAAAATATAGCAAAATATTACAGTCTATTTATAATGGACCGTTGTAGATCAAGATAGATATTACCATAGACACAAATAGTAGTCTACTTGATCTATTACATATAAATTGTGATATTTTGTAATATTTGTAAATATTTTCAAAAATTTTGTTATTTAAAATAATTTCCTTTTTCAAAAACAATAAAGATTTAGTTTTATATATGTATATATATATATGTGTGTATATATGTATATATGAATTTTGTTGGTGAGGCTAATGGTGGAGTTTGGAATATTCTCCAACATTTCACATGTCTTTGTTTCGTACATGTGTTTGGTTGGACCTCGACCATGTCATATTTTTGTCTGTCCCAATATTACTGTTAAGTTATAAATTGGGACATCAAGAAAAATAGCAAAATTCAAGGTTTCATTTTGAAAAATAGTAAAAAAAAATTAAAATTATAAAAATAGCAAAATAAATTTTAAATTATTAATTATGAATTAATGATTGACCAAAATATCTCTAACTAATTTCAATTAACTAAAATTCAAATTCTAACCACCCATATTTTACTACTATTAAAAAAAATATATTTTTAAATTCTAATATTTATAAACTTCAAATCATACCTATCAAATCTTAATCATATTCCTAAAAATAATTACAATTAAAAAAATCTAGAAACTATAAAACAAAATATATTTTCAAAATAAATTATGTTTTTTTAAAAAAACTATAAACCACAAACATTTAAAATAGCAATTATCTTAGTAAGTATACAGTAAATTTAAAATTGGACAACCAATTTTCTACATGATAACTTCCTATAAATACCTTGCAGTTGCGATTGCAAATACATAATAGAAAATGCAATATCCTAGAAGGTGTAACAAATACAGTATCCTAGAAAGTGTAGCAAATGCAGTATGTGTAGCAAATGCAGTATCCTAGGAAGTGTAACAAATACAGTACCTTAGAAAGTGTAACAAATACAGTATCCTAGGAAGTGTAACAAATACAGTACCTTAGAAAGTGTAACAAATACAGTACCTTAGAAAGTGTAACAAATACAGTACCTTAGAAAGTGTAACAAATACAGTACCCTAGAAAGTGTAACAAATACAGTACCCTAGAAAGTGTAACAAATACAGTACCCTAGAAAGTGTAACAAATACAGTATCCTAGGAAGTGTAACAAATACAGTACCTTAGAAAGTGTAACAAATACAGTATCCTAGGAAGTGTAACAAATACAGTACCTTAGAAAGTGTAACAAATACAGTACCTTAGAAAGTGTAACAAATACAGTACCTTAGAAAGTGTAACAAATACAGTACCCTAGAAAGTGTAACAAATACAGTACCCTAGAAAGTGTAACAAATACAGTACC
>JBBPDJ010000020.1:19652474-19667092 GCA_037974625.1 Cucumis cinereus
TCCCGTTCCCACCGCAAAGAAAGTCACCGATAGGTTGAGAATCAAACCGGCAAACCAAAACGGCGTGGCTTTTCGCTGCTCACGCTCGAGCTGCTCTGAAGATTGTTGCTCCATCGCTGCCAGCTGCGACGAACCTTTCGATGATGTCAGACGACTCGCAGAAATGCATGAACTCGTTGCAGACGTCGTTGTTGAGTCAGAACATTAGGATTCTGCAGCCGAATGTGAGCTGCGACGCCGTTTTGTGCTTTTGTGGAATTCGGCTTCATCAAATTAGCTCGCTGTCTTGCCCTGCTGCCTTCAATGTCTCTGGCGGCGGTAACAACGGTTACCGCAACGCCACCCCAACGGCCGCCGTTCGTAATCTTGAAAAGAATTGTCGGAACTCGTCGTATTCTAGTTGTACCAAATGCCTTGGTGCCCTTCAAAAGATAAATATTTAGTGAAAGAGAAGTGGGTTACAGAGAATCATTTCAAACAATAAGTAGAAGTGAACCTTGAGGATTTGATGAAGATGAAGATCCAGAGTCCAAGTTAGAAAGTATGTTTTCTAGTGAAAATAGCACCTGGGCTTTGCTATACTGATAACGAGGAATCGACAAACAAAACAAAACAATCTTATTGTTATCCTTGCACTTTGATTTACAGTGAAGAAACTCATGGAGAATATTGTTCCTGAGATGCATTTGTTGTTTAGAAGGGTCATTAGCTTAGGATTGTGTTGATTAGGCATTGCTTTTTTCTAACTTTATATCTGGATGGATGAGAACGTGAAGAGGAAGGAGAATAAGATCAAAGTATGGGGAGAAGGAAATATTGTTTCCAATTTTTAAAATATTAATAGAATATTTAAAAATAAAATTAGAGATTTAGTAAATCTCCATTTTTAAAAAGAAAGAAAACAGATTTTTAAAAATAAAATATTAGAGATTTAGTAGATTAGTTATATCTAGATTTTCTTAGGGTATTTTGGGATTATTGAAAAGTTGGGACAACCATTTTCTCGAATTTGCTATAAATCTTATGATTTTCATTTTCTGCTATAAATTAAAATGACCATCCAAATTTTGTCATTTCCTCTAATTTCACTTATAAATTTGGTCTATAAACTTTTAATTATGGATGTTCAAATAACCCTAAACCCAAACTATCCGGACTATCCAACCCAAAAAGTAAGGGTTGGGTTGGATTAGTTTTGTTGTTGAGTTAGGTTGGATTAAACGTTTTCTATTTTTGAGACGCAAATAAATATAATTTTTAAGTTTTAATGGAAACTTTTGAACGAGAAACAACGAAATTGACTTTGTTTTAGTAAAATAACAAATGAAAGGTCTCGAATCTTTGATCGTTAACTTATTTTAGTATTGGTCGATTTATGTTCAATAGAACTCAACAGAAAGGATGAGAAATATGCGTATTACTGTAGTCTGACTGAAAAATAACAAAACGAATTTAGCTCAACAGTAATTGACATACCTTTCTATCTCAAAGATAGACAGTTTGATCTCCATTCCGATAATTAATGTACTAAAAAAAACTCGAAAGGGAAGAATAAAAATGAAGCATATGTCTTTGAGAGACATAAATTCAAATATTATTTGCCATTAATTTATGTCACATCAATGGATCAAATGGTCACAATCCAAAATCTTATCCTATTATTAATATTTCAAAATTTTTATTTATCTAGTTGTCTTAATTTATTATTTCTTTTCTGAAAAAGTCCTCCTTTAAATGTATTATAGAATAATATAAAAAAATAAAATTAAAATATTGACTCTCAACATCTTCCCTTTCAAATAAAAATTCACTCAAATTCAAATTTCTATTGACTTTCAATAATAATATGTATAATTTAAATTGATGATTAACCTTTATGTTTGTTTTATTTTGATCTTCAAATTATTTCTGTTGCTTTTAGTTTATTTTATTAAATATTTACCAAAAAATCAATATATAATTTCTTTTTGAAGAAAAACCTATTAATAGAATTTTCCATTTGTCTATTCATTTGATTAGTTAATAATTATGGTGGATAAGTTGATTTTGAAACATTTTAAATGATCATTAAAATATTAATTAATAAAATTGTTTGTTAGCATGACCTAATAAAATTAAAACATAACAACCCTACCATATTTTAGTTATTAGTAGTTAATCCGATAAGTTAAAGAAACTAAATAGAATATACGTGTCTTGGTGACTATGGATTAACGTGATCTACAAATATTTTTAAAATTTTATTTTTTGTATCGTTTAGCATTGAGTCTAGTTTTCATCTTGTTCTTGTGTTTCAAAATCTTGCACACATATCCGTTAAGTTCTAAGTTATAATTTAGTCTATATCTTAGGAGTAAAGTTGTAATATTTTGAAACTTGAAGACTAAATTGATATCAATTTCAAAACTTAAAAATTAAATCCTCGTTTACTAACCATTTTGTTTTTAGAAATTAAGTCTATAGACACTAATTTCACCTCTAATTTTCTTCTCTCGTTATCCACTTTTTACCAGTATTTTAAAAATCGAGGCAGATTTTGAAAACTAAAAAGGTAGTTTTTGAAAGTTTGTCTTTATTTTTTTGGTATTTGACAAACAATTCAACTATTGTACTTAAGAATGATTCAAATCACGATATGAAATGGAAATGTCGAAGAAGACTTAATTTTTAAAAACAAAAAGGTTATCAACCATGCATGGGCCTAGTGTGTTGTATTTTGAAATCTATGAACCAAATAGAAATTAATCCCAAATCTTCGAGATCATATTGTATTTAAAAAAAAATAAATGATATTTTTTTTATTTTCTTAAAAAAACAATAATTAAGTGGATAAGACACTAATTATGAACTTGATGATTTGATCTTCGACTTCGTACGAGTAGAACTATATTTAAAAAGAATAAAACTTTAATATTATTTATTTGAAATTAAAATTAATAAAGAAAAAAAAAAAGAAACTTCCATATATACATTTTATATAAAATATGGAATAATTATTAATATATAAGGAAGTAGAAAGAATTTAAATGGCTATTCCATTTTCAAGGGGACAAGATTATTGAAGACCACAAACAAAATGCCAACGTGTCACCATACATCAATTATTGCATTATTAATTATTTTTTTGATTTTTTAAAAATGAAAAGTTGACCAATATTTATCCAACATTAATTATTAATTAGGATAATTGATCCATAAAAAAATAGCAAAAGTAATGCCACCGAAAGCCATTGCTTATAACGTTCAACAAAAGTTTAAGGTAATCAATCCAAGGTAGTGTGTTTTGAAGTTAAGAATTAACAACCCGACAGATTTAGTATAGGTGCTTTTGATATAATATAATATATAAAATCGAAACAATGACAATATTAAAAGGCAGTGTAGTGAAAAATCGTCTTTTGGTTCTCTTTAGACCTATTTTTGCCTCTTGTCAACAAATTTTTTGAATCTGTCACTGTTTAAGACGATATATTGTACCAATTGTATTGTTCGTGCACTCAAATATACTTTAGCTTATTTTTAGAAAACTCAAATATATATTGGATATATTGTCCTATATATGTGTGTGAAATATATCTTGTTTTACTTTTTGTCGATTCATGCTTTCTTTTATGGAGGAACAATTTTTGGATTTTTGAAGAAACTTTTTTAACAAAAGTTTAGCTCAATTGACAACAGTATATATCTAAAACCAAGAGGTTCTAGGGTTCTAGCTAGGTTCAAATCTCCCACCCCATTTGTACTAAGTGGAAAACCCGAAAAATAAACTTTAATCCTTGGGCCAAACTCAAATTGCAATATCTAGGAGTTGGGCCTACAATTTGGGCTTCAATGGGCTTGTAACATATCCACTTAATTGATGTTACAACTACAAAAGTATTGTTGATGGGGGATTTTTTGGCCGGTGGATGTTTGTGACAAAAAAAAAAATAATAATAATAATAATCAAATCACAAATGAAACCCCTAAAATGTCTTTAACATCAACGGTCGTTATTACTTTTCAACGGTCGTTATTATCCTTAAAACTCTTTAAGTTTCTTTAATTTTGGTTATTGAACTTTCAAAATGTCTATTTTGATTACAAAATGTTTTAAAAACAACTTTATAGAGTCCTTGCTTTGTTTGTTTATAACGTATTTAGCTTAACATCATGCCCATTTCTTCCTTTAAAAAATTATGTTCGTCTCGTATTAACACGTTTAACACATACTTGATATTATATCGCTATTATTTGCTAAGATTCAAAGTGGTTCGTAAACTTTCAAAGAAGTAACAATTTACTCGTTGAACTTTAACTGACAACAATTCAGTCCATGCATTTTTAAATTTATAACAATTTCATCCCTCCACTATAATAAGTAACAATTTAGTTTCTAACTTTATACACTTGAAATTTATAATAATTTAGTTCTATCATAGATTTTTTTTTCAAACTTATCAACTTTTATTAGGAAACAACTTAATCTTTATAGTTTATATTTTTAAAAAAATATTGTTTTTAAATATACCAAAATATTTACAAATGTAGCAAAGTTTTACTTTTTATCAGTCATGGATTATGACCTAGATCTTGACTGTTTGAGTTTATCGATGTTTATTGTAAATAGATCATGACATTTTGCTATATTTTTATATATTTTTAGCAGTTTATTATTTAAAGTAAATTTTCTTAAAAAAATGATTCCTGGTCAATTTATTAATATGCATGTATAAACAATTTCACTAAACTCTAATAATTATATTTCACAACAAAATTAAACTGTTACATATTTAAAAGGGTAACAATTAAACTATTATCAATTGTAATTAGAAGAAAGTCCCATGTGATTACGTTTGGTGTTGTTTACTTATCATAAACACATGAGCCCGACGTCCAAATATGTAAACAAAAGCTGCAATTTGATTGATGAGTGAAGGGGGATCAATCCAATTGTGTTAAAAAAATTACGTTTATCGTTGCCGTTGTTGTTATGACTTTGATTATGGATATAGTTTAGGGTTATATTTATTCATAACTAAAACATAACGGTAACGATAACTCTAAACTAGAACCGTAACGATAAAGTTGACAAAATTCGTAGTTTTAGATAAACCCAATAAAAAAAACAATCAAAGTACATTAACAATTGTGATTTGTTACAATTGATTTATCAGATAAATTTCATAACGATTACACCAATTTTTATTATAAATTAGTAAACATGACCTTAGTTCAAGGATATGCGAAGCTACAAAAGCGCGCCCGAGAAATCCAAAGGAAGTGACTTCACGCGCCATGAAAGCGATTTAGAATTTGGTTAAATGTAGAAAAAATATTGTCAGACCGAGAGCTACAGTTCGGATAAATATATTCTCGTAGCCGACAGCTACGCAAGTGGGTCCTTCACAAACAGCGCATTTTAAGACCAATAAGTCACGCGTTTCTCATTGGTCATCTCTCACTATCGTGCGCTGGCCTTCACCTTATTCGCACGACTTTAGGATACAGTCACCACGTGGCCAAATATGAGTGGACAGTCACCTTGTGTCATGGTCAATGATTTTGCTGGTAGCGACTCGTTTTAGCTTACGTGTTCTTTAATTTTTATTTTTATTTATCATTTCTTTTCTCATTTAAATTAATTTTGATTTTGATTTTCCAAATTTTCGTTGTTATTATCCATATTTTATTCCTTTTTTTTCTTTAATTATAAATAATTCAATTATTTAAGTTATCATTTTGAAACCCATCAAAATCATTTCAACTCAAAACAATTATTTCTTCCAATATAAATAGCTTTTATATATATATATATTAAAAAAACTTAAATATGAATCTTTCAAAAAAAGCAACATTAATGTAAATTTATGTATTATGATAACCTTTAACTATATATTAAACTTTAATGATATATAATAAATCTTAACATATGAAATGGTTGTATATATATTAAAAAATAAATAACGTTCCAAAAGTTTTGTTAAAGTGAGTTTGCTTTGATGGTATTGACATTATTTACGTTTCTTAGAGATCGACGATTCAATCTCCGACCACGTAGTAGTTGTACTAAAAAAAACATTTTGAATCTTGCATTTTTTATTTATGTTTCATTTTTATTTTTGTATTTTTTTTAATTTCTGTATTTTAAAAAAATCTAAAATTACTTTTATAGTAATTTTATTTTTTTTAAAATTGTGAAAATATATTTATAAAATCTATATTTTTTCCACTAAATTCATTATTATTATTTAACCAATTTCAACTAGGCCATGTTTAAAATTCATTGAGAGTACAATTACTAAAATATCACAATCACGAGCACATTACCTAATATATAATAGAATTCAAATTGTTTGATATCTATTATCCACATCTATTTTCTGTCTTCTAAAACAATTCTCTTAATTCAACTTGAGTTAGAAGATCGTAACAAAAAGATCAAACTATCAGCTTTTTATATAATTATAAATACTGTAACTAATTGTATACCTTGATATATACTGAGGTCGATACATTATGTTGTTCGGTATTAATTCACATTTATTTTCATAATAATTTTCTAAATTATTTCTAAAAATAATTATTTATTTTGTTTGGAGGCATAGTTCTATTTATAATAATTTCAAATCTAGATGCACATATCCATTGACTTACAAAAGAAATGACTAATTATACCTTAATTTATTGAAGTTGACATAAGTAAAAATGTATCATAAAACTTTGTAGTAAATTTTATGTGATATACCTAAACAAAAAACGACGTTTGAATCCCTAATTTCAATTAGGCCGTGGGTTGTCATACTCTATCCAATGCTAATGATCGCTCGAACTATAAATATAACTTACAAAATTATATTTAAAACTTATTTTTATCTTTTAAATTTAGCTAAAATAGTAGCTGAAAGAATAATTTTTTGGTAAAGAGATGGTAAGAAAACAAATTTAATTTTCAAAAACTAAAAACTATAAATTAAATAATTATAAAATGGAGTATTGGTTTTAAAATACGTGTTACGAAGTTTTATACGTATACTATTAAGTTACAGATTTAGTTCATAAACTGTCGTTTAACATGTCTCTAAACATTTTAAAACGTGAAATAAATACTTAACTTTTTTAATTTTACATTCATGAATGTCCATTTTTGAATATTTTAGCTGAGCAATGAAATTCTTAGTGAATCTGTAAAAACAAAAAACAAAGTTATTAAAACCTATTTTTTCAGTTTTAGAATTTTGGCTTTGATTTTTGTAAACGTTCTAGAAGTTAGCAACAAAACATTAAAACTAAGAAATAAAAGTAATATTTCTAAATTTAGTGTTCAAAAACATAAAATAAAAGTTTAAAGGGTTACCAAACCAAGTTTTAGAGACAAATTAAACGCTCTATAATTAAAGTATAAATCCGATGTAAATTGTTATTAGTTAAAAGATTATGGGCTAAACTTGTATTTGGTATTTATCCTTTAAACATGAACTAAAAATTGGAACTTTACCCTTTGTGGAAACTCATTCATTCATCCACTAATTACAACACACTTGTCTTTCTTTGTGTAAAAAGAATAAGAATTTTTTTGGGTCGTTGAAAATTATTCCCATTTCGAGCAAGTTCATCATCAAAAAGGAAAAGGGTGTGTTGCTTTGCGGCTGCCTATACCTGACCAATTTATCTTTCATTCTACTGCTCCACTATCAAAGCCATTAAAACCCTGCTTCACGTTTAACAATACCCATTTCTCATTTCTTTCTTGTATCTTGACCAAACCCATCTCTCTTTATCCCAAGTTTCCCTGTTTTCGTTTGGTTTTTCGTTTTTGCTGTTGGGTTTTTGTTTTTTTCAATTGAGTTCTAATGGAGGATCGGTATGAGCCATTGAAGGACCTTGGCTCTGGAAATTTTGGAGTTGCTAGGCTGGTTAAAGACAAGAAGACAAACGAGCTTGTTGCAGTCAAGTACATTGAGAGAGGGAAGAAGGTAAACAACATATTAATTGGATTTAATGCTGTTAAATTACTTAAACAATGGTGGGATTTTGAGTTTTGGGTCTGATTTCATTGTTACCTGATGGGATTTCTCTTGTTATTGTTTCTAATTAGCTTTTGGTTTGATGCTTTAATGGCTTCTCTTTGGACTTGATGCTTAAGTTGCTTAAACAATGATGGGATTTGGAGATATGGGTTTGATTATTCTTTTGCTAATGGGATTTCATTTGTCATTGTTTCTGATTAATTTTTAGCTTGGTGCTTTAATGGCTTCCTACTGTTTGTACCCTTTTTCTCTGTTGACTTGGGGAGAAGTTATGGGAGTCCTTTTTTTTTTTTTTTTTTAATGGATGGTGGTGTTGCTAATCTCTGTGGGAATTTGTTCATTAGCTTCTTCAATTGCAATTTAAAATTTTCTCTGGATGATGGCTCACCAGTTAGTTTGCTCAATGTGTTATAGAACAAAGCCTGATATGATTCATATGCATCAATGTTTAAGCAAATGCAACAATGGTTGTGTTCAGTACAGATATTTAATGATTTTGTTTAGTTCTTTTCCATTTAGACTTGATGGTGGATTCCTCATTGACGTGTTTGTTAATGGTTGATTTGAAGGCAGAGATCATTCTTAAGGCTTTTTAAGTTCAATCTCTGAAATATTTTTTTACAGCTGAACGTTTAAGATGATAGAATATATGAATTATTTTCTTCAGATTGATGAGAAAGTTCAGAGGGAAATCATCAATCATCGATCGTTGCGGCATCCAAACATTATCAGATTCAAGGAGGTAATGATAACTTCATAATAAATGAGAAATGGGTTGGGATTTAAATGTATTTGAAATGTAATGGGAATAATAATCTTCTTATGAGGAGTTTTATGACATCAAATTTGACTTCATTATCAAAAAAATAATGAAGTCAACTCTCAGCCCCTAGGCTGTTTTTTTTTTCGTTGCCTCTTTTCTGTTCATTATAATATCATATCTCAGTTTCTTGTTCAAAGAAAAAGACTTCATTAGCTTATTTATGCCCTTGATGTGTCTTTTTTTTTTTTTTTTTTTGGTAAAAATGCGCAATGCAAGATTAGTTTTTACTAAGGAGGCTGTAACACGATTCTTAATTTTCAGGAGAGTAACTCATCCCCCAGCCAAGTAGATTACTTGCTTATGGTTCATGTTTAACAATTTTATTGCATGATGTTCTTGTTCTCGAGAACTTGTTATTGGTTGACTATGGGCTAAAATTTCAAATTGTTATTTTAAAAAGTAAACAGAAAACAAGCTCAACTTTAAAAACACCGTTATCAAACAAAATCTTACTTTTCTACCTCGATCTATTGATCTCCTTCTCTTAGTATAATACACAAATAAACAAACCAAAATCCATAAGGAGCAAATTGTATAGCAATTCATTTGTCAGTTTGTAATGTTCTTACCTTGGACTTTGTAAAGATTCCACATGGATGGAACACCTCATTGAGTGATGTTTGCCTGCAGGTCTTCTTAACCCCAACTCATTTAGCCATTGTCATGGAATATGCAGCTGGTGGGGAACTTTTTGGAAGAATATGCAGTGCTGGTCGATTTAGCGAAGACGAGGTTGAAGTGTTACCCTTTCTTGCTTTTGTATATTTGTTCATCTTTTCTATTTCACTTTCCATCACAATCCATTTCTCAAGTTACCTTTTGTCCTGTTTCTTGGAACCTCTTTGCACATCAGGCAAGATTTTTCTTCCAACAGCTAATATCCGGTGTCAGCTACTGCCATTCCATGGTATGACACTCAATTTTCTTTTTCATTGTTTAAAGCGTATGTTACTCTCTTGTTGTTTGTCTTCATTGCATGGTTGCCTCGGTCTAATCATTTTCTATCCATCGCAGCAAATTTGTCATAGGGATCTGAAATTGGAAAACACGCTCTTGGATGGAAGTCCTACACCACAACTTAAGATTTGTGACTTTGGTTACTCAAAGGTTGATAATCTACCATCGAATACAATCATAATCTATTATCTGTTTTACTCTGTCAACTATTATACTTTCAGATCATTATCTTCAACTTTTATTGCCTTTTGATTCATTACAGTCCGCTTTATTACACTCGCAACCAAAATCGACCGTTGGGACACCGGCATATATTGCACCGGAGGTTCTATCGCGAAAGGAGTATGATGGCAAGGTATTTAAGTTCAAAATTTCTTTGTATATATTCTTTTGGTGTAGAAAACATTCCATTGTATGTGGCATGTTTCTGTCTAGTGGCATTGGTGGTGTACTCTTCTGCAGGATGCAGCTGTTGTTAACAACATTCATAAGAATAATGATTTGGTGTTACTGCTTGTAGATTTCAGATGTTTGGTCATGTGGAGTGACATTGTATGTGATGTTAGTTGGAGCATACCCGTTTGAGGATCCCGAAGATCCGAGAAATTTTCGAAAGACGATAGCAGTATGTATCTCTCAAAAAATACATTATAGTTTGTTTCTTTATAATAAACTTCAGGAATGTTCATTTGAGAAAGGGAAAACTCAATGTATGTCTCCCTAATCTTGAATACAGAGAATATTGAGTGTTCAATACTCAATACCCGATTATGTACGTGTGTCTGTGGAATGTCGCAACCTTCTTTCTCGCATATTCGTCGCCAACCCTGCAAAGGTAACGCACAGTTCTTTCCAGATTTTTGTGTTGCAATTTCCCTCTCAAATCTCATTTATTCATCATTCTCTGAACTTAGAGTTTTGTTGCAATCAATACATATTTTCAAGGCCCATGGAAGAGGATACTAATCATTTTAAAGACTAGTAGAGCGAAAAACTCGGGACACAATGTTGATTTAGGACTGACTGAACTTGAAATGGGATCATATTAATCTAATTTATTGAACTTTGTTCAAATTCTGTTTAGTCTACTTGTATATATGGTCATCAATCTTGTTCATTTCTTTGCTTGAAGAGGATCACCATCCAAGAGATAAAACAGCTGCCATGGTTTTTCAAGAACTTGCCAAAGGAGCTAATTGAGATCGAGAAAACCAACTTCAAACAACAAGAACACAACCAACCGTCGCAGAGCGTCGAGGAAATCATGCAGATTGTTCAGGAAGCAATGATGCCAGGAGAAGCATCTAAAGTCGGGGACCAAGCATTGGCCGGAGGATCGGGGCTCGACGATCTGGAAGGCGATATAGATTCCGAAGTTGATGTTAGTGGTGACTATGTAACTGCTGTTTGAGAATGGTTTGGTTTTTAGTTTGATTACACAAAAGAGTTGTATGGAAACAAAGCACATATGGTGTCAAAATCACATTGTACAGAGAAAATAGTAGCCATGGAACATTGTGGGGCACATGCATTGACTCCCCAAAACACATGTTCATTGTATCAACAATAAGATGGTCCATTTTTTGTTGATGAAAAGAAATACCATCTGATTTAAAATGCCTAAAATTTTCAATCATTGGAAAATTGAAGTTTTTTTTTTTTTTTTTTTTGCTGAGTTGGATGGAGATGATTGGTTGAATTGAACTCAATTATTTGAGTGGCAAAATTTGCCCAACTTGAAGATCCCTAACTTGTTTGGCAATGGATTTGATCCAACCCTACCAAAATCATGATGATTTAATTTGAAGAACTTTGAGTTTTAGTGTTTAAGAATCAAAGGTTCACATATGATATATCTAATAGATTTTTTAATTCCATTTTTTTAAAAGATTTCATATCATAACTCACACGACACAAATTTTCTTTAAATGTAAAGATTGTTTAATGTCCATATAAATCCACTATTCTATATATGTGTATGTATCTATGTATAATCCGCTATTCTACTATATATGTATGTATGTGTGTACGAATGCATGTATGTATGTTTTTATGTATATTTATGCGTGTGTATACGTGTATCATAAATCAAACAAATACATTTTTAGTTTAGGTTAAAATTTTAATATTAATGATTTGGGCCTAATATGAATTTTGTTCATATAGTTTTAAAAGTGTTAATAAACTTTTTTCTATGGTTTGAGCGTAGTTTTAATTTGGTTATATAATTGATCAAACGTCACTCCGTTAAAATTGATTTGGATTGACTTTCTAAATGTTTAAGTAAGTGTCCCTAAGTGCAACAACAATAGTTATAAACACTTAGAAACTTAATCTAACCATTAGATCTAAAATTGATTTTTTCATGAAAGAGAACTCACTTTTATCAAATAGATTTATAAATTGGACACTTCTGGCCCACCTAGAGATGCAAATCCTATGTAAATGGGAATGAAAATGAAGGTATAGTTTCTCTCAAAATATGAACTAAGGGAAGTTTAACGCTTTTATTTAATGTTTAATCTTATGAGAATCCACCCAATAGAAAGTAAATGAAGCAAAACAATATGATTGTTACATACGATATCTATATTCTATCGATATGTAATACTTATAACAAATATAATAGCAAACGAGCGTGCGAAGAATTAACGAGTAACATGTATCACTGATAGATTGCTGACTTATTACAGTCTATCAATGATTCTTTGCATGCATGCACTATGTTATTTCTTTTACCTTAAATATGTCATAACAGAGCGCACAACCCTACAAAGCTACAAGAAATTAACAACCTTTTCTGGACAAAAGTAGACTAAGGAGAAACTCCTCTATCAAGTCTCAGATACTATTCTAAGGATCGTGAACAAAACCAAACTCTTGAAAGAAGTAGTTCCACGTAAATCCCGTAAACGCATAACTCTACGAAAGGTAATACAAGTCTTCTTTTCTTCCTTTAGTTCTCGACAAAGAATACACAAAAAGGGTCCCATCGATGAGGGCAACATCCTCAAAAGCCAATCCAAGGTATTCGCATAGACAAGTGATTTCTTGTAACAATTAACTCCGATACAAAAAAATCAGGACGTTGGACAAAGTATCAAAATCAGAGGGCGAGGGTTTCTTGGAAATATCTTCAATTGGGCAAAAGTATCAAAATTAAGGGCTTAAAAAAATAATAATATTATAAGATTTATTATTTATTAAATGAGTATACAAATTTGTGTGAAAAAAAAAAGAAATTGGGTTGAAAAATCATTAAATTATTACAAGTCTCTTGTTTTGAAAATTCCACGTCATTTCATTTTCATTTTACGTGAGAAAATAGAATTTGAAAAGTCTATATACTAATTTTTCAATTACAATATCACGTCAAAAGAAAATGAGTATTTAATTTAAAAATATGAAACAAAACTGGTTTTCATATTTATAAATTTGTCACGTAAATAAATAATATGTAAACATGATAATGTTTAAATAATTGGATCTATCACTAATAATATAATTTATAATCTACGACACTTAATAGATCTCTAAAACATGTGTTTTTTAGTCTATCACTGACTATATTTCCCAAACAAAGGCGGTCAGATTGAAGAGAAAATCTCCAATTGAGTCTCTAATATTTTTATGATGAAGGTCGAGCAAACTAAATTCCTAAAGAAGCGTCTCCACACGAATATCGCAAACTCACAACTCTAGAGAAGATAAACCACGTCTTCCTCCACCTTTCGATTAAGAATATTAAAAGAAAAAAAGTTTCACTAATTAATGAGAGTAACCCTTCACGAAAGCCAATTCAAAGTGTTCACTCGACCAAATGATTTCCATATTTAACGATTACTCCAATAAAAAAGACCACGACTTTTACATTTATATAAATGTAGTCATGTCAACCTTTAATATTACTTATTTGGTTCATCCATTAAGCGCGATAGTAGACGATTGAATCTTAGATGTAAAAAAGAAGACGAGTGCATGCCAACTTCTATCGAACAAATTTGAGCATTTATTATTTATTAACATTAATTAATATGGTACACATGAGATGCAACACAACTAATATACAATAAGAAAAAACAAACTCATAACATCAAAAATTAAAGCAAAGAAGATGGAGAGTATAATCACTTTAGAATAACGAATAAAATTATCGTTTAGTTTTCTAATGATAAACTAGCATATGAAGACCAAAACATATGTCCTTAACATCCACCCCCACCCCCACCTCTGCCACCACAGCCGCCTCCTCCTCCTCCGCCCCCACAACCTCCACCACCACCACCATCGCCTCCTCCGCAACCTCCACCACCTCCGCCACCGTCGCCATATCTTCTCTTTTTCTTATGAGAGTCGCTACAAGCAAATATGATCATTGAAATGAGGGAGATGGAAAGAATGATGGTTGAAAGCAAAAATAAGCCACTAGAGGTGAACAAGGTGACATCTCCAAACACACCATCATTGGTGACAAGAATTGGCCTCCCCATTTTTTGTAGCTCTTTTATAAAACTTTGATGAACATTTGCACCATAATAACCTATATATAGGAAGATTTAACTAATTTTTTTTAGATTTTATGGATATTGAATAGTAGGAGGAAATTTCTTTTTTAGAAGAAAGAAATGTTTTTTAATAAAAAAAAAATACTTATAGGGTTAATCAACGGAGGGAGATTTTAGATAGAATATGTTGCATTTATTAATTGGCTTAACATAATTCATTTTCTCCAAGAATATCTTATTTAATTAATACCTTCCTTAGTGGTTGAGATATTCTTGGAAAGATTCTTTTTAAAAGGGATTAAATCTTCTAAAAATTATTATGGA
>JBBPDJ010000020.1:19667199-19677381 GCA_037974625.1 Cucumis cinereus
GTATTATTATATTGCATCTATATTTATATTATCAGTGTAACTACTGATTGCAAGATCCTAAATAGTTTTTTCAGAATATAATAAATTTTTAAATGTTTAAATATGAAGATTAAGAGATAATAAAAGGTTTGAGTTTCTTTACTTCACATTTTTTAGCTAAAAAAATAGTAATTGTATGTAAATGTGACTTAGATATATTGGATTGACACGTTATTAAATTATATTCTAATTCTCTAGTTTTGAAAATTCCAAGTGATTCATCTTGCTTAAGAAAATAGAACATGAAAAGTCTACATCTACAAATTTTTCATTGACGACATAATTTCTAAAGAACAGAGTATTCCAATGAAGGATAATATTTATTCTCGTTGTAACCACAAATAAGTATTTATCATTGTCATCCTGGTGGGTACTTATAGAAATTAAATTTTTTTAAAAACAACAATTAATTATAATGAATAGCAATTTTAGGGATAATAACAGAGTATACAACGACATTTTAAAAAACTGCAAATATTGCAAAATTTATCCACAGTATACCATCGTTGATAGACTCTATCAACAATAGACCAATATTTACAACATGATAAACTCTAATCACTATATACTACGATAAACTTTACTAGATTTACAATTTTTTAAAGATATTGTTATATATAAATCAATACTTTGAATCTAATTGCAATTCTCTATAATATAAATACAAATTTTAAAAAATTCAAATTGTAATAAAAAAATAAAATAAAATGAATTTTGACGATAATCGGAGAACAGCCAACGGGAAGAAGGTTCAAAGGTCAACGTTGAAGTTTCCAGCCAAAAGAGAAGCCGAGGACGTTTCTTGAATATTCAAATAACAAAGGGTATAACAGTAATTCCATAATATTATTTTAATATTATATATTAAAAAATGATCCATATTTTCAAAGAATTGAACCCGACGTGAATCGAACACGCAACCTTCTGATCTGGAGTCAGACGCGCTACCATTGCGCCACGGATCCTTTTGCTATTGTATTTGCTTTTCTTTTATTTATTTATATTTTCTTTAAATTGTTCGATTATTTTTTTAAACATTATTAGTAAAAAGGCTAAATATATGGTTGCTAAATTATACCTTAATTAGATCCATTTGTAAAGATATATAAATTTTAAATTATTTGTTTTATGAGTTTAACAATTATTTTGTATGCTTTTAATATCAAATCGAACGTAACTCAATTGACACTGGGTGTATTAACTTTTATTACTAACTTTGAAGTTTGCGGTTTCCATTCTAAATCATGTAAAAATAAATAAATAAATGTATAATAATTATCAGATCGAGATAAAATATTCGGGCTTTTTTTGTTCGACAACGTATAATGTTAGAGAGGATTCAACTCTTTAGTTTCTTATTAAAAACTATACTTAAATGAATTGAACTCTATCGTTGTTTTTTTCTTCTTTGTTTCTCATTTTTTTTTCGTATCATACCTTCAAATAGGTCATTTACGCAATTTCATTTCGTAGAATTTCTATTTTATTTTATGTCTTATTATTGTTAAAACGACTTTTCATATTTTTTTTTAGGTTAAATATATAATTAATTTTGTGTCATGTGTCACTTTTCAATTATTTTTTCCTCAAACTTTAAGTTCTATTAATTATGTATTAGATTGTTTTCGTATTTCATCACATCTTCATTAATCAATTGGCATATACGACAATCAATCTTTTGACAGATTAATGGTCTTTTATAAATCTATTCTGTTACTTTCATTTTTAATAAATAAAAATTAAAAAAAAAATGAAGTTCAAATTTCTCATATTAGTTTCTTTCCTTCTGGATTTGTGTGTATTCTTCGTAGATTTTGATCTCGACGGTTTGGTGTTGTAGAGCCAAAACAAGAAAGAAAGAATTGTTTTTAGTGACTGGTTTATAAGAAGTAAGCTTATTTTTTAAAACAAAAAATTATAAATGAAAGGATGTTTTCAAATATATCAAAATGAGTTAAATAATCTATAAATATTAAAAAAATGTATTGTCTATTGATGATGAACGACGGTAGATACTAACAGATATATATCATCATCTATTATATAATGTTGATAGACACTTATTTTGTTGTTTATCACATGATAATGATAGAGACAAATAGATGTCTATCAATGTTTATGATCTATTGTTTGTAGACAGTAACGTTTTGCTATATTTGTAAATATTTTCAAGAGTTAGCCATCTAAAACCATTAAAGACATTTCTAAATAATAGGGAAGGACAATGGGAAATGAGGGGGAAATAGGGATTATACAATTTGATTATTTTAAGAGTTCAATATAATAATAATTATTGACCCATACTATTATTTTAAATATTGTTGACATCTAATTGGAAATTGTTTCATGAATTTCCCTAGTGGAAGAGATTATTATCTTTTATTTGGTTCCAATCTCCAATTTTATATTCATTTATTGCTTTGAATTTTTTTTTTTACTTTTGAAATGTTTAAATTACAATTTAGACCTCTTTAATAGATCAAAAACTTCAATTTTTTTTTTTTGTGTTTAGTGTATTCTTCAATTAAAAATTGTAGGAACCTCAAAATTTTTGTTTTTTTTTTAAAAAAAAAATTAAATTTATTAGATACAAAATAATGTTATGCATATACCTACAAAGTTTTCAAAATATCAAATTGAAAACAGAGATAATATATATATATATATATATATATATTGTATTGCTAAAAGGAAAAAATCAACCGAACACCTTGAGATCAAGGGACAAACAAAACACAAAAGCTCAATACAACAAGCATACTCAAAGAGAAACTAAACCACAACTTATGGAAAAAGGTTCCAATGAGAAAAATCTTCTTGGTTCCCCACAGTAGAATTCCTCAGCCACTTAGAGCAACACATAAATATCTTACTCTGAATATCCAAACTAATCATCTGAGGAGAACGCAAAGGTACATCATGGATACACCATTACATTCACGCCAAATATGATATGTAACAACACACTAAACAACTCTCCAAACCTTATATGGCTAGGATATTCCTTTTACTAAAATGACAAATTCAAGTGAACTTAGTATCCTAAAATGATATAATTCTACCGGAACACCTACCCACAAAAGCAAGTTCTCCCAAATAGTCTTACTAAAAGAACACTCAAAGAATAAATGATCTCTATATTCCATGCCAACAATACACAAAACACAATCACTAGGAATATTAGAACACCACCGCCCAACATGATAACAAGTCTGCAATCGAATAGCAAGTTAAGAAATGAAGGTGTACCTGGGTATATTAACCCTAAACCAAAGGAGCTTAGCACAAGAAACCAATGTTGTTTAGGACATAAATGCTCCCAAGTACTAGCAATCAAAAACACACCAGACCGATATGGAACCAAATTACACAATTCTCCTCCTCAACCTCCGCATTAATAAAATGAACATGAACAGAAAGGTCAACCGGGGTCATAGAAGTGGAAAGCCACATCCAAGTCCCATTAGAACATAGGAAATCACCAACCTTAGCATGAAGGGAAATATCAAAATTCAAGACAACCCCCACTACTAAACTATTGAAGAACATGACCCCATCTAACCATGGGTCACATCAAACGGAACAATGATGCCCATTTCCAATAGAAAACATAAATAAAAATCTCTAACTATCATGAACTCAAAAGAATAGCCTTCCAACACCAAGAAAAAGTCGAAAACGTTCTAACCACCCAAATACTTCGACTCCACCCAAATAATTAGTTCATGTAATTTGATAAAACTTAGCTATCATATGGTAACTTTATTTTACATGTAATCTGTTACTCAAACCTCAATATTTAAAGAACAACCTTTGATTTATTTTTTAATACAATTTTGAGGCATTAGTTTTAGAAGAAACAAAAGACTCTCCCCTTCCTGCCATCATCATAAAATTTATAAAATATAAAGATCTACTAAATATAAAAGAATTCAGATACCTAATTTAACTTCAAAAATTCATTATCAAAAGAAGAATTGTGTGCCTTCCATTAACTATATAGTCTAGAAAGAAGAGTCCACTTTCCAAAATTCTCATGGTCAATGGCATATTAGGCGATGGACAAAAAGAGTAGGAATTAGAATGAGCACCACAAAATATGAAAATTTGACAATTAGGCCCTACAAAATTGAGGGGTCGGTGCCCTAAATGGGGACCCAGTCATGATAATGTATTGAAGAAAATGAAAAAGTATTGATTTTCCGTACACCACTAGTTAGAATTTTAGGTCCATAACAAGTGAACATGTGGTATTCAATTCCAAGTTGGTATACTCCCAAATCCTTACCCTTTTTCCATTCCTAATTTCAAGCCAATCAATTAAAAACAAGAAAACAAAAATGAAAACAAATCGGTGCATTTGTTCTCATTTAATAAAACCCATCACTATCATGGTATCATATAAAATATTCTAGTACCCTTTATTTACTACTTAATTAAAAAGTAATTTACTGAAACTAAGTCATATCATATATAAATGGAAAGTATCGTCCATCTACAATGATATGAGATTGCTCACTTGAAGCATAAATCCTGGTTACTTTGTTTTTGAACTTAACCCAAAAAATTTCATACCTACAAAAGTTATTGTCTCTCTTTCAATTATTTTTTGAAATCGTTCGAGAGTCAGCTTACAATGCATACCTCGACTAATAGGAAACTCGTAGAAAATTAGATTGAATCATGATCTATTAGCTATTTATTAAGAATATGTTTCTTTTTTTACCATTAAGTCAACATATGATAGTTTGGTTTTAACTATATACCTTATTGATTTATTATTCAACTTTAGAAGTTCACAACTTTTCAAACTTTGTAACTTCAAATAGCATACAAAGATAAAAGGAATTTAAGCTTAAATTAATTAAACAAGGACTAAAATGTAAATATACCTTTTCTATTTTCTCAATCCCTTGACTACTTGAGAATGAGGTTGCACATTACAACTCCCAAGTCAATTCCTCCCCAATAAAGAAATTGCAAGACCCTTTCGCACGCGCACGCAGCACTATAAATAAATCAACCATGCTAAGAGCGGTAAGGCCAAACGCCAAAGGGCATTTGTTTGAGTGAGGACTTTTATCAAACAGATGGTGGGCATTAGAGTGGGGCGTTGGGGATTAGTAATGGCAGTGGTGGCAGTAGTGGCGATGGGAGTGGGAGAAGTGGCGGCGCTGACGGCGGCGGAATGTAAGGCGGAGAGAGATATGGCGGTGAAGGAGTGCATGGCAGTGGTGTTCGGGAGGAATCCGTCGCCGGCGTGTTGCGCGAGAGCGAGAGTGAGCCATGCAGAGTGTATTTGCCCAGCAGTTACGCCTAAGCTTTTGACTTATGTTGATCCTACTCGCGCCATTCGGCTCATTGAAAGCTGCGGCCGTAAAGTCCCTCGACATTTCAAATGTGGAAGTAATAACTCTCTCTTTAAATTTGAATTTTCATAATCGATTTTGGGTTACAAAAGGGGATTTTGTTCATTTGTTCTTCAATCTTTGAATCACTAGCTTGGTTTTGAAAAAAAAGACTGTAAACGATGAAATTGTAAATTATTACTACAAAAAAATTAATTATTTTAAATTAAACTTCTGAAAATATTTACAAAATATAGCCATATAAGATTAAGATATTTTGTAAATATTTTTGTTTATTTTGATATATTTAGAAATAACTCATATAAAATGTAAAACATTATTAAAATATTGTTTTTTTTATCTAAAGATCAAAAGATTTACATGTTAATAAAGAAAAATAAAATAGTGTCGTATGGTAATTTATTTTTTTTAAGAAAAATATATATTTTGTCGATATGGGTATAAAGATGTAGAGCGAGATCGCACCCAAGTATTGTTTTCTTTTTTACTGCTCTTTTAATAATGGTTTTGGTAAGAAAAATGATAATATTGAAAGAATAATGAATGTCTCAACCTCAACTTAATTCAATGATAATTGACATGTTCATTTACACGTTGTACTGCAATAAATGAATGAAGAATCTTATTAATAAAAGACAAAGTTTATAACATTTTTATAATTTAATATTTAACGGATAATTTATATATTGGAAATAAAATTAAGTTCTTTGTTTAATGATTCAAATCTTTTAATTCATTGTTGGATAGGTTGGTAAATTAAAAAAAATATTTAATATGTTAAGAATATATAGAAAATATTTTAAATGGTAAAACTGTTGAACATATTTACAAATATAGTAACATTTTATAATCTATTAATGAAAAATATTATTTCTAGCGGAGTTTATCAAATGTCACTAATAGACATTTGTGTCTATTGCTATATTTGTAAGTATTTTTATTAATTTTGTTATATTTAAAAATAGTATTGAAATCTATTATATAACTGAAATTTATCGGATACAAAATTGATATTTGTAAAGAGACCTAAAAGAATATTTCACTAAAAAAATCTATTAAGTCATATTAGTGTACTAAAAATATAAATTTAATAATATAATTCAACATCGTAATGAACAAATCTCAATTGGTCAATTCACTAGTGACATTATTAAGTGAAATACATTTAAATCAATTAAGACATGTAAAATAATAAACTTTTGTTTGGCCTATTTATTTAATTTTTAATAAGATGCATATGAAACTTAATTATTTAAATGTGTGATTATTATTTTTTTATTTTGAAAATTAATGTTTGTAATGCAGGTTTTATCACTCCATGAAATATAAACATTGGGATTATCCAAGTAATCCTCAAAGAGAGAAAAAGAAAAGGAAGGATGAATAGAAAGGAATTGAGTGATGTGTGATTTTTTTTTTTACTTGTTTGATAATTAATTAATATGCATTACTTTTAATTACGATATTAATTAAAATAAATAGATGGATAAAGTTAGTTAATCTTAATGTATTCAAGTTTTTCTTTATATATATAAATATACGAGTGAAGATATTAGATTTGAATAACTATGTCTTGTGGCTATTTATTTATTTATTTATTGTTGTTACTGTTTTCTTTTTCAAGTTGCAAAAATTTGATATATTTAAAAATTATGGGGGAAATCACTAATGAGTGTTAATTAATGAGTTATATATATATATATACAAAAAAAAAAATCGTCGAGAGAAAGAAAAGATGAATTATTGTAAATAATAAAGTTGTTAAAAATATCTACAATTTTTTTTTTTTGAATATTTTGACTCATTTTATTGTATTTTAAAATGCTCTTTAAGAAAATAGGTTGAATATCTCAAATGTTCTATGGTGCATCAAGTTATTATTAATTTCATGTTTTTTTCTATCTAAGTTTGACGTAGTAGCATTGACAATACATTCATCTCTAGAGGTTAGATGTTTGATCCATATTTTTATTTATACATGCTTGAGAAATTTATTTGAAATTGTCTCGTTTTATCGTTAGAATGTTTTTAAATGTTCTAAAAATTTTTTATGTAACATTAAAAGAAAATAATGTACTCCACTTGTTCATGTGTATTCGAAACAAGGATCTCTTTATTGTCAAGTTTGTTCAATTTTAGTTTTTGTACTTTTAAATGTCTAATTTTAGTTATTGAACTTCAATAAAACTTAAATTTAATGACTACTACTATTTTATCGTAGATTTTTATTTTATATATTTTTAAAGAACTAAATTTAAGATTTATTAAAACTACTACTAAAATTGAACAAATTTCATCGAGAATATGAACTTTAACCTAATTTACAATAATCATAATATTGATTTTTTATTCTCCTTCTCAATGCGGCGTCGTTTCGTTTCTCCTTCTGCACTGCCACCCAACTCCACTCACCTTCATGGCAGTCGTTGACTATGATCTCTTTGATTTTGCTCTTTTGCCAATTCTCCACCACCCTGATTTCGATGTCGTAACCCATTAATAACACTCGCAGAAAATTCGAAAATCGAAACTTCTGCTATGAAGTGCTCGAAATACGAGCAAAACCCACCTAAATTTCCACAGTCAACGCTTCTCTAGCTGGTCCCTGTTCTCGAATTCGAGTCTCTGATTGCAATCACTCGAATTAGCATCTGGGTTCTGCAATTCGTCGCCATTTCTCAAATGGGTCGTAAGCCAATTGACCAAGAATCGTCTCGTTTGACTCTTCCGATCTTAGTTTTTGTCAGTCTCATCTCATGTGCCGCCGTGTACACGTTTCTCCCTCTTTTGCTCAGACTCAATGGCGGGGATCCTTCGAAACTTGAATCGTTTGCAGTGATTAGAGATGGCGATGGTGGAAATTTGGAAGAAGGGGGAGAGACATGTTGCAGGGGAATTGAGAATTTGGAGCTTTGGGGACCAGCTGTGAAGTGGGGTTCTGAATTTAAGTTCAATTCCTCTGAGCTGTGTTGTAAGGCTTGTAAAGCTATGTGTAGTGGGAATGATGGGCCTTGCTTGTGTGATACTTGGGTGTATTGTGGAGATCAAGAGAAATGTGGTCCTAAATATGGTGAAGTGAGTTCAATTAATGCTTAGTTTATAATTTTTTTTCTCCTTCTAATCATTGCCTTAATCTGTTTCTGTTTTTTTCAGTTTACTTTCTAATACATGTTTGCTTAGTTTAGTTAGATCATTTTCAAATGTTGTTTATCCTGGAGAAGAAAACACATTTGTTTAATCTTAATCTCTGAATTGGGTTTGTTGAGTAAGAAAGAAGGCAAATCTTCTGTTCTTCCTTCAGCCAATGAGAGAGAGGAGTTTCTTTTTCTGGTCATTATGGAGCAATTTCTGTAGCTTTTGTTATCTTCTGATTGTGTATTATGGACTTGAAACCAGGTTTTATGTTCTTTTTGTGTAGTTGAGCAAATTGGATTTATAATATGTGTTTAGTTAGTTTAGTTACATAGTGTCAATTGGTTTTCATCCTAGGAAAAACCCATCTGTATAATCATAAAATCTTAACCTCTCAAGTAGTTCTGTTGAGTATGAAAGAATGTAAATCTTCTGTTCTTCCTTCAGCCAATGAGAGAGAGAGAGAAGTTCAGGTTTGGTCACTATGAGAGCAGTTTCTGTAGCTTTTCTTGCCTTATAATTGTGCAATATGGACTTGAATCTACATTTTGTGCTTTGTGTTGTGTAGTTGAGGCAGTTGAATTTATGTGTAATGTATCTTTATTGACAGTGCTGGCTGAAGAAGCAGAAGGATACACTGGTTCCTGATCGGCAGGAAGGAGGGACGACAAGTATTTGGACTTCTGGGATTATTTTTGGGAGAGGAGAGGTATAGAATGTTTGTGATTGTTTTATAAATGAAGTAGATAGTTTCAATGTTCCATTCCAATTTTTATAGACATATCATGAAGAAAGTGCCCATTTTGTGCGTTCACCAACTCTTTAGATATAACCCTGTTTGCGTTATCTTCAGCTGATATAGTCTGTTGATGGATCTCCAATGGTTTATTTCCTAGGGAATTGTTGCGCTGGAGACGTATTATGGCACCCTTCATATCAAGGTAACTTCCGTTACTTGAGGTGCTCTAAATTTGTAGTTCTCTGGATTGTAGAGTGGTCTTCTCAATTCCATCAAAATTCTCCCACCTTTCCAAACTCATAAAATTTGTGTTTCGTTATTTGTTCTAATGTTTCTTATACAGAACAGGGAATTTTCTTCTGCTTATACTTTCGTCAACTATGTTTCAAGTTTTTCTTGCTGTTGTCTTGACCGAACGGTTGAATATCTGAAATGTCTTTCACTAATAGAAACTACAAGATCTTATCTATAGAACTCTTTAAATTTCATAGCAAGCATGGATTGAAAATGTATCTCATGAGGTTCAAATAAATGGTCCAAGATCCAGAATGATGGGACTTTGTCCATTCTGAAATTGACATTCGTATGGGTAGTTTTTCTATCTAAAGTCTTGCTAACAATGGTCTCTAATTGAAAATTGCATGAATTAGTATATAACAGTTAATGTGTTTCAATTCTTCTTTTGCTGATCTGGCATTGTACGTGTGTTTTAATTTTTCAACAAGCTTCATGCCATGTAACAATTAAGCTTCATGCCATGTAACTTTAAAATTTTAGTTTTAAGTTCTTAGAAGATTTGTTATTTAAAATATTTGCATTCTAAATCATGTGGTGAGTATATGGATTTCCAAGACTATTTGATAGAATAAGGAATCAAATCACAAATCACTACACCAAACACAC
>JBBPDJ010000020.1:19677481-19760677 GCA_037974625.1 Cucumis cinereus
CATACATATATATATATATATATATATATATATATATATATATATATATATGACGATTTCGATCTTAAGAGATGATAATTTAATCTCACCTTTCAATAGCTAAAACCTAATTGAAAAAAAAAAATGGCTGATGATTCTGTATTGCTGGTGTTTGAGAGAGTTTTGATTTTGTTGAAATAAATCCACTATCGTTTGAAATGACAATTGATATCTTATCTATTAAGCTATTGTTGTATTGGCTTATTTAAGAACCATTTGAAAATAGCTACATTGTAATTGGATGCTTTTTTTTTTTTTTTTCCTTCTAGCTAAAAGGAGATTCAAGTGGACAAAATTCCCAAAACCAAAGGGGGAATTTGGCTTCCACACAATGCTTATTTCAACAGCTGGCTCTTTAACTTTTTGTTCACCCCATTCCCTTCCCCACCACAAAGCACCCATCCACTACCTCATTACTCCTTTCTCATTCCCTACAACTCCTCCATCTACCCCTACCAACTAACCCTTCTTTTAACTAGTTGAAAAGTTGATGACGAGGATTTAACTTTCAGATAGTAAAGTCATGTCAATTACGTTTGAACTCGATTTACTTTTATACTAATAGACTCTTTTTAATGACTAATTTGAGGATGGAACATCATCCTGCAGAGAAGAAAGAGATGGATGTAATGTCAATTACCGTTGAATTCAGCTCATTGTGATACTAACAGACTTTCCTTCCCTCGTCCCCTTCTTTCCAATTCATCTACTTTAATTCTGGCTTTTTGGATTCACTTTTGGGTTGCATTCTACTCAATAATTGCTTACTCTTATTAACTCCACAATTCTCTTATTCTCTCTTTTTGTTTGCATTATTTCCCTCAATTGTCAAATTATTGCAATCACATCCTTCTCTTAGGAGAAACTATTAAATATCACTACCTCCATAATTCTAATTAGACACCTCTAACCTAATTGAATAACTGAAACAATTGGATTCCAACCATAAATAACCAAAACCAGCACAATTCAACTGACGTTATGATACATTAACAACCAAAATGTCTACAGTTCAAATCTTCCTATCCATAAACTTCTCGAAATAATAATTTATGTATTACCCAAGATTGTTTGATTTTTTTTTTTTTTTTTTTTGTGAATTAGCATAAAATGTATAATTGAGTAAATTATTGTGAAACCATGAACAAGAAACAAGTCTCTCTTATTCAACTAGCAAAAAGGAAAAAAAAAATGAAAATGCTAACAAATCCCACAAATATCACTCTCTGAGATGGAAATGGTGAAGAAATTTTAAAAAAAAATGAATACACAAATGAGTATGGAGCTCATAATAATCTACAGCAAATTCAAGTACTGTGCTGTGTTAAACCAATAAGACGGCCAGGCCACCCAACACCGCCGCAACAGCCGCCATGTACCCACCTTGATGGATGGAAAATCCCGCGCTTGGCGGCGGAGGCGACGGCGGCGACGGAGCTGGAGCCGGAGACGGTGGAGACATTGGGCTTGGACTTGGGCCTGGAGGCGATGGTGGGCTGTCGGGCATTGGGACTGGGCCTGGGCTTAGTTCCATTGGCGGCGGAGATGCCATCGTCGGTGGGGTGGCGGGAGGTGTCGCTGCCGGTGGAGTTGAGATGGTAGGCGGCGGTGAGGCTGCAGGGGGCGGAGTGGTCGGGGGAGGTGCTACCGGCGGGGGGGTTGACGGCGGAGGTGCGGTGGGGGAAGCGGGACCTGGAGAAGGGGAGGGAGATTGAGCAATGGAGGAGGAAGAGAGAGAAAGAAGAGAGAGGACGAGCACGAGCATGGCACGTGCGGAAGCCATAGCTGTGAAGAAAGTGAAGCAGAAGAAGGAGGAAGATTGAAGCGAGGGAGAAGATGGGGGAAAATCATTAATATATAAAGAAGAAGAAGAAAAAGAAAGAAGGAAAGTTCATAGAGCCAAATTTAATCTTACCTATGAGTGTATTCTTTTTTCCATGCTACCTCTTCTCAACCTTCCCAAATTTGGACACGTGGCTTTACCTTTTACAGATTTTTTGCCGATGACTCAACCACAGCAACGTTAACGTTCAGTGATCGAACTCTAAAAAATCGATGAAAACTAATTTTCTGCTTACGCCGTAGAGCACTCCAAGTGCATTATCTTATTGCATTAGGGATGTTTCACTCATCGTGAAATAGTCGGAGTTATAGCCTGATTTTTATTTTTAACCACTTGTTAGTTAGTTGTTGATTTAAAAAAAATACGATTTAAATCAATATTGTGTTGGTCGGGATGGATAGACGTTTTTCACGCAGTAGTGCCTTGTAATATCAACAAAATGTTATTTTATTTTATTTGTTGGTCCTATTATAATTTTGAATTCATTAGATTAATTTCTCTACCCAAATTGCCCTCCATCCCCTATTGGCCTATTTCACAAAAATTATTCCTTTCTCATACACTTTCTTCTTATCCAATTATTAAGACCAATGCCTTTGTTACATATTTTTTTAAAAAAAAAAAAAAAAAAAACCAATTGGTCATGTTTGGCTAAAATGAACCAATCAAATTAATACGTAAAAAATTGTAAAAATAATAATTTTTTTTTAAAAAAACATATATATGAAAAATGGATGCATATAGCCCACAAATGGCCTAGACTACTTTCTAAAAGGAATACTTTAAAGTATAGTTCTATATATATAAAAAAAATATAAAAAAATAAAAATTCTAAAACTTAGTGCCCTCCACTTGTAATATCATCTTCTTCACAAATTAAAAAAAAAAAAAAAGAGAGAGAGAGAGAGAGAGAGGACCATTGGGAACAAATGCAAATGGATGATGAAAAATAAAAATAGTTGTTTTTATATACAGTAAAATGATCAAAATATTTACAAATACAGTTATCTATAAATACTAATAGATTGTTGTTGTTTATCACTTATAAATATTGATATACAATGACATCTTGTTATATTAGTGTTTATCATTTATACACAGTGACCTTTTGAAAATATTTTAAATAATTTTATCATTTAAAACTAAATATCATTTTAGTTTTCGTACTTTCAAATTTATTGTGTACTTTTCAATAGATATAATTAGAAAAAGGGAATTGTGGGGTTTGCAATTAAAACCACTCAACAAAACTTAATATATTAATATTTTATAATTGGTATAAATTGACCACTAAAAATAATGACTTCAACCTTAAAATCATCACATGGAAGCTAAAATTCCTCTTTAATAATGCGTAATTACAAATGTCATTGTTATAGTTGTTGGTTCCATTTCGCGGTTCACCTATTCTATTGACTTGATATGAAGTGAAAAATCGAACTTCTGACCTCGAAATCAATATTACAAGTTTTATGTCAATTTTGTGTTCCTTTAGCAATTCCGATCTATTTGATAGCATGTAACATGTTTAGTGCCCTAAAGGTTTTATCTTTTGAAGTCAATTTTAATTTTTCTATTGATCGATTGGTTTATTATTATTTTTTTTTAATAAAAATTGGGTCAAAAATAATTTTTTATGCTCCACTTTTTCTAAAAGAAAAAAAAAATAAAAATGTAAAGTTTACCAAAAGTATTGAAAAAGTAAAAACTAAAAATTTGTGGTGATTGTATTCATCTCCCATTTAGCCATTGACTTTATAGAGCACAAGTCATTAGTGGACCCCACACACACACACAATAATATGTATATATATATATATATATATATATATATATAATTTTCTGATAAAATGCACAACCACATGGAATAATCTAGAAAACCCCCCAAAGTTTAATCCTCTATGTGCATGTACACCACCACCACTTCTTTTTCTTTGTCACATTAATTTATTTTTCAAAAATAATAATAATAAAATATTATTTATCATAAAAAAAGTCACTAAAAGACGATATTTTATTACTATTAATTTTACTCTGAAGTGTAAATATTTTGTTATTTTATAATTTGTTTATAATTTAATTAATTAAGACGTATATATTTTTTAAAAAAATAGAGGTTGAAATTCATTCCACCATGAGCTATCAATATTGCATAATTAATTAATATAATCCCATTTCATAAATAACAATCTTAAGAAAGCAGTTGAAGAATATCCAAAATTTTAAATTATATCTACAATTATCTTATTCTTTTATGGGACATCGTATAAATCAATAATTATAATAAAACATTTAAAAAATTATATTTTTAGTCTTTAAATTTATTATTTTAGTTTTTGAATTTTTAAAAATAATTCAGTCTCTCAATTTTTTTAAAATATGTTAAAAAGTATCTCAAATAACTTTATGCATTTATTTTTCAATAATTATATGACATTTTAAATTAGAAGAATAATTTATAAGATCATATATTCTCTAAAACTATTTTAGAAACTAAATGACTTAAAAGATACATTTTGAGAACTCGTGAACTAAATATTGTCTATTATTATAAACACATGAACTAAAAATGTACATTTTTAAAACTCGGAGATCAAACGTACATATTCATCAAAATTTAGTGACTAAAAATGTGATTTATTGAAATTTACAAACACCACGATAGTATTTTATATATATATATATATATATATATATATATATATATATATATAAACACATCTTATTTCTTCGTAATTTCTAAAAAGGTTCATTTAAGAAGTAGGATTTTTGCATTTAAATCTTTAAATTTATAAGTTTGTTCATGTTCTATGGTTCTTGGGGTAGCCATGTGTGTGGCTAAGATTCAAAATGCCCAAAAGAGCTTTTAGAGAGAGAATCTCTCTCTCTCTCTCTCTCTAAACAATTCATGTGCCCAAAGACATAGAGGGCCATATCACACAAAAGCAAGTACCATTCCAGCCTAGCATCCAAATTTTATCGACGTGACAAGTCGAGTTTGCTGCTCGTGTTAAGCTCAACGTTTATCAAGTTAAGAAGTCGAGATTATGCTTTAAATATACTAACTTATTTTACAAATACAACGAAATTTTACTTTTCATATGTACTAGACTGTAATCTCTATCTGAGTCTTTCTCGAACTATCACGAATAAAAAGTAAAATTTTCTCGTGTTTGTAAAATTCTTCAACAATTTTTTATTTTATTGAGAAAAAACAACTAGATAATCGAGCCAATTACAAAAGATATAATACATTAATTAAATATAATTGAAAAAGAAATAGCATTAATAAACATCATATTTTAATAAATATGAAGTACTAAAGTTTAGGGTTTGTGTTAAAAAAATGTAATTATAGAATACTTTAGGTTTTTTTTTTTTAATAATAATAAAGAATACTTTAAAATTGGACTTTATGGAAAGGTGCAATCAAATGTGTTTAGACCAAAGTGAGTAAATAATAAAAGAAATAAATGTGCTTTTTACTTTAAAAAGTGGTAGAGTATTTAATATGTATTATTTTATTGGTAAAGGAAAAATATCCATTTATGACAATAAACTAATAATTATGTTAATTTAAACCTTAAATTTTAGGGGTTGTATCAATTTAATTCCTAAACTTTTATAAGCGTGTCAATTTATATATGAACTTATATGATTGTATCAATTTAGATTTTTCATTGTGTTTTTATTTGAATACGCTTATAAAAGTTGAGGGTTTAAATTGATATATTTATGTAAGTTCGGGGTCTAATTTGATACATTTGTGAAAGTTCAGGGTTTTGATTAATACAACTATTAGTTTGAGTTTAAATTGATACAAACATAAAGTTCATGATTTAAATTGATATAATTATTAGTTTGTGATATAAATTGATACAACAAACTATAGTTCAAGGTGAAAATTGATATTTACCCTATATTTAAGTTACATTCGATATTAATTTTTATATTTTTAAAATGTGCAATTTTAATCCATTTATTTTTATGGCTTTGAAATTAGTCCAAAAAATTATATAAAATAATTATGTAAATATGTTTTCAAATTTACTTAAAGGAAACTAGAGTTTTTTTTTTTTTAAAAAAAAATATTATTTAAAAAAAATTTGAAAGGGATTGAGATTAAAAGATCTTTTTGTTAAAAAAAGAAAGTATATATTAATAATAATATACACCAATTTTGACATGTAATAGAAATTTATTGAATAAGTATATAATTTCTAATAAAAATATAAAATTTTAACAAAATTAAAATAGAATATAAGTTTCTTGTTTCTCTTGTAAGTATTATAAAATCACTAGTTTAAGAAAGAAAAGTGGTTGTGATGTGATGTGTAACAAATATAAGAATTTATCACTTAGACATACAAATTATTAATATCTTATTTAATAATAATTGATTAATTATAATAAATAAATAAATAAAAAAAGAAAAGAAAATTGTATATGTAGCAATTTTTGCTACCTTTATGAATTTGGAAATTAATTAATTGCTATCTATAAAATGTTTTTTTTAATATATATATTATATAATATTTATCATTTATGAAATTAACAATAAATAAATAGTTTGATATAAATATGCATTTATGAATTGAGGTGCCAACAAACAAATCAGTTAAATCAAATTGTCATGCCAATAAATGCCCACTTAGAAAAATAGATATTATGAGATTTTACTCAATTTTTAGAAGAAAAAAAAAGACAATTACACAACATTTAAAATTAAAAATAAATAAATATATCACACAACATTTTTTTTTAAAAAAAATAGTCACTTTCAATAAAATAAAATAAAAAGGTTGAACCATCTTATAAACATGGCTGAAATTGGATCCATTTTAGGAGGTATATTGATTATTTATAGTGATTTGTGTAGAAATATCATTTTCTAGAATAAAAAAATATCTTATGGCAAAAAAAAAAAAAAAAAAAAAACCATGAAAGATTTTTTAAGATATGATGTATTTATGATTAGAATATAGTTTTGATTTTCGATTAATTGTTAGTATAAATATGTTATTTAAACTGGTATAAGAAATGTTATTTAAATTTAATGTCAAAGTAATCATAGGGTGTGAGTGATATATTAGCGACTAAAAAATTTTAATTCACCTCTTAGTATTTAAGAAGAACTCGTACATGTAATCGATATTTTGTATTACTTTAATGTTTTAATATAAATATGAGGTGAAATTAAATTACAGTCATCTAGTTTTAACTTGATCAGTTACCCCTCAAACTATGGAGTTTGTTGTGGTCAGCTCTTTGTGGTTTAATATACCTAAATTTAATGAGTTCAAAATAAATGTTGGTGTTCATTTAAAATCAATGATTAAAATATTGATGTTAATTTCGATATAATTTAAGTGATGGACAATTGTTAATTATCTAACTTAAAAGAAAACAAATAAATAGTGAAAGGAATAGTAATTTCAATATAACAACATGAACCAAAATATTTATAAATATAGCAATATTTCAGATTCAATAAATGATAGACACTAATTGACTTCTATCAATGTCTATCAATATAGACATGGATTGAAGTTATCAATAATAAATCTGAAATTTTGTAAATATTTTTGACAGTTTTGTCATTTACAATAATAATAAAAAAAAACTCGTTAAATAAAAGTGAAAAATAACTGGTAAAATAAAAATTAGGGAGTGATGGTTATGGCTTCAAATGGAAATATCTAGAGATTTAGGAAGGGGACACTCAAATACAAAAAGAATAGACATGTTTTTTGGATGGATTAATGATCACATGTTCTCTAACAATCTCCCAATAACAAAACAACACATCTCATAGCTTGTTACAGCCTTGCTATCTTGTTGCCTTTCCAATTACAAAAATAAATAAATAAATCAAAATTTATAGACGTTGTGTTTTTTTTTTCTTCACTGTTGCATGTCCGAGGGATAAAGTCAAACGATGTAAAAAATATTTACAAAATATAACAAAAAAAATTAGAATCTATCGATGATAGACAGAGACTATCACTGTCTATGATTGATAGATTATGAATTTTTGTTATATTTTGTAAATATTGTGGTTCATTTTTACTATATTCAAAAACTAAACACTAATAATTGGGTATGTAATAACATTTTTAAAGAATTAGACATATTCCGCCGATATACTCCTTCTAGTAATAGACTTTGTGGGTTGGATCTAAATTTTGCTATATTTTGGAAATGAAATTTGTATGTTTGGAACGTCGCAATGGGCCATAGATTTAAAGAAATGGAAGCCCAGGCCCAAGGGCCCGTTTTGATTGTTGAAATCCATTTCGTTTATGGATGAAGCCCAGCCCACGAGATAAAAAGGCTTGTAGATATTCAAGTCGAACTTATTCGACCCGACCCGAATTCGGCATTCAAAACGTTCGACCCGAAAGTTGGTAGTGGATAAGAGTTCATCTCCATCTTCTCCAAAGAGAGAAAGAAGAAGGAATACAGAGAAGTCACTGCCATGATTCTCCCTCTTTATCTCTAATTCTCTTCCATTTAGAAGCTCCAATTCCTTCATCAATGGCCTCCAAGATTCTTCCTCAGGTACCTTCCTTCTCTCTTTTTTAACATTCTCACTAAATTCCCCATTCTCATCTTCGTCACACTTCTCGTTTCAAGGCCGTGATTTCTATTCCAAGAAACCCCAATCAATGTGCTCCAAGAAGATTAGGGTTTTGTTCCGCAGTTTCTGGTACTCGTGTTTCGTTTTCTACTCTTTCCTCTAGTTCAATCGGCTCCCATTTTCATCATACTGTTGCGGCGCCTTTGAGACGGGCGTTTATTGTGAGAGCTGAGGCGAATTCCGAAGAGGAGTCGGCAGCTGAAGTAGAAACAGCAGTGGAATCTGATGCTCAGCCTGAGGAAGAGAAGCCGTCGAGAAAGCCTCGTGTTAAGCTCGGAGATGTAATGGGGGTAATTGTTCTATCCATTCTTCGCATTAAGGATCACGATTTTATTTTATTTTTGCAGTTTCGAAGCATTTTTGCAACCGGAAGTGTAGTTTTGTACTGATTTTTTATAGCGTGGTCTCTGTTCAATAGCCATTTGGGTTTTTAGTTTTTGAAAATTGTATTTGTTTGCTTTCAATTCTCTTACCATGGTTTTCAAAACTAAGCTTGAATTTTGAAAATGCTCCTAAAATGTAGAGAAATCAATAGGTGTAAGTAGTGTTTGTAAGGTTCGTTTTCATTTTCATGAATAAAATATCAAATGGTTATCAAACGGATGCCAAATAACTGCTTAAGAGTCGCACTTGATCTCTCTCCATAGAATCTCTTTATAATATTTCAGCTATAAAAGGTGAAATTTTAGAATCCAGAAATTTTCTTATATATCAGTCAGTGAGAATGTGACAGTCAAACATGTAATGTGATGATTTGAATTTGATTTTAGTTTTTTCGTTCTTTTCTCTTCTGAATAGATACTTAATAAGCGGGCGATTGAAGCATCGGAGAAGCAGAGGCCGATTCCAGACATTAGAACTGGTGACATTGTGGAACTTAAACTGGTAAATTATATTCTTAACCTCTATAGTCTAAACTCTTGGAAAAGTGTGAGTTTTTTGTTAAACTCATATTAATAAAAATGTTATTACTACTACAGGAAGTTCAAGAAAATAGGCGTAGGCTTTCTGTTTATAGAGGAATTGTCATATCAAAACAAAATGCTGGCATCCACACTACTATTAGAATTCGCCGAATTATTGCTGGTGTTGGTGTGGAAATTGTTTTTCCGCTGTAAGTATTGAGTTCATTTTGATTTCTTTCTAGTATCTAATATATACTGTCAGTAGAATATGAGTGCCTCATTTCAATCTCACTTGCTGATGAACTCATTAAGCACGCATAAGATTTAGCTTCTTTCGAAAAGAGTTGCAAAGAAACTATCTGGATTTGGATGAGCTGAGAACGTTTAAACCTTTATTACCTACTTTTGGTTCAAATTTCTAAAACTTAACTTATCTTCACAATCTGTTGTTTATTTAAAAATGAAATTGAGTGTCTCCAGAACAATCTCACTTGATGACTTGGTAATAAAGCAGTATTAGTTGGGGTTTGGATGACTTGAGGAATCTTGAACCTTGTTACATATTGTGGTCTTAAATTCCTCTTTCCATAGTAGTAAACCCCCCCACCACATCCATCAAAATTAGATGAAATCCCTCACGATGAAATGATAAACATCTATTGCTATACCTAAGCAATACTTGGGGCTGAAGTTCTTGTTTGTTGTCATGAATAAAATAATATGAAAGGTTAGATGATGAATATGTTATTACCTGCTTGGCTTACTAATCTCAAGATGGATTTTTATTGCAGATACTCACCAAACATCAGGGAGATAAAAGTGGTGAACCACAGGAAGGTGAGGAGGGCGAGGCTGTATTATTTGAGAGACAAACTACCAAGACTCTCTACTTTCAAGTGAAACCTCCCAATGCCTTTCCTTTTTTTCATCAACCGTCAATGGGTTGTATCTTGCTATGATTGAAAATTTTCTGTTTCTTTTTCATAGACGCGGACATTATTCTTCTGTATTTATATTATCCTCCCACATTAACATTTGCTAGTCTAATTATATACCTGAGCAACAGGGGTTTGATGAAAGGCTCTGTCTTGGATTCACAATCACACAACCTTGCACCATGTTCCCAAGCTTTTTTACCAATGCCCAGTTGTTTTCCCTCACCTTTAACTTTAATTTTATGAAGTTGGGCGTCTCTAGATCTTTCAGCTTTGAACCAAATAGCGTGGGAAGATTCGGTATGAGTATCCTTCAGGCATCTTTACTTCTAGCTTTTCTTTTTATAGACTGGTTTTTATGTACTTAGTAGATTACTTGCATCCTTTGCGGAATCGTGGCAAGTCAGAGCTTTTACTTCCTTCGCTTCAAGGAGAATTGGCGGCGTTCGCTACTGATGCAATCAAAGGTAAGTTTCTATTTACCTTTGTTCTTATTGGTGGAGTTCTTAGAGAGGCAACTCTGATCTAAGATCACTAACTGCTACGATGCACTTTCTTTTGGTCTTTATTTGGAACAAGCATTTACAAAGTTTCAGGAGTTGATTGCTTACGAACTTGAATATGTTCTTAGCGAAAACTATCATGGTTTGGCTTAGTGGTAAAAAAAGAGACATAGTCTCACTAACTAACTAAGAAGAGGTCATTGGTTCAATTTTAAGAATTAATTTCTTAAGAGTTTCCTTGACACCCAAATGTTCATTGGTTCAATTTTAGGAATTAATTTCTTTAAGAGTTTTTTTGACACTCGTTGTAGGGTCAAGTGGGTTGTCCCGTGAGTGAGATTAGTCCAGAGGTGTAAACTGGTTCAGACACTCACACATACATAAATATATATATATAGAGAGGGATGCCTTTTGTAGAGTGGTTTTCCAACTATCTTGTGTAACAATTGATGGGAAACATTAAGGAGCATATTTGTTGGTAATTTTTGTGAATGGGATTCATCAATAGGAAGAAATGAGAATTTAAATAATAACATTTCTGAAAATATTTACGAATATATCATAATATCACAATTTATTTGTGATAGTTTATGCTAGATCAAAATAGACTACTATCTGCTTCTATCATGATACAAATAACAAAAAATTACCGTCTATATTTATATGTATCATGATAGAAACAGATAGACAGTGATATTTTGTTATTTTTGTAAATATTTTAGTTCATTTTGGTGTATTTGAAAATAACTTTTTATTATTACTAGGGAAAATATCAATTTACACCCAAGTTTGTATCAATTGAAACTCTAAATTAATAATGGTATCAATTCAAACGTTGAACTTTAGGAGTTATAAACCCTGAAGTAATAATTGTATCAATTTAAACTTATCTTTTCATAAATGCACGATTTAAACATTGAATTGTCATACATGTATCAATTTAAACCATCAAGTATCATAACAAACACGATTGAGTGTTTGTATAGCAATTCATGGGAACCAAAGATTATTGAGAAACCTAACTAACTTTAGTATTATCGAAAAACTTTTATAATATGTAGTTACAGACCATCAATAATATGATTTTTTATTTATGTTAGGGTTCAATGTTTTAAGATGTACCCACTAAATTACCAATTTACTCAAATATCTTAAATGATAAAACTTCTGAAAATATTTACAAATACAATAAAATATCACATATTATAGATAGATAGATTACTATCTGTGTCTATCATATCTGTATTATAGAGATATTAGTCCATCTTAGTTTATCACAGTCCATTGTAGAAGATATGTGATATTTTGCTATTTGTAAATATTTTAAGTTTTCTAAAAAATAGTTTTAGATTTTTTTTAGAGTATTTTGAATAAAAAATCTATTTGGTTGTGGACTACCTTTAAAAGTAATTATAAGGACATTACTCTTTTTTTTTTTTTTGTGAATTAATGGAAACTTTTTTCTTGTTTTTTTTTTTTACAAAAAGAAATTAATCAATCAAACTTTTAAAAAAGCTTTTTATTTATTTATATCTTTTTAGTTATACTTTTATTATCTAAAATCACTTCAAAGAATATTGATTAGCATACTTTAAATTAGCAATTTTTTAGGTGCTTTGCAATAAATAAATAAATATATATATATATATATTCAAAAGCTGGTCCAAAGGTATTAATGTTACACATTAGGTACTTAAAACTTTTAATTTTAGTTTCAATTTAGTTTATAAGTTTTAAAATATTACAATTTTAGATGTAAGATTTGTGTTTTGCTTCAATCTGATCTTTAAGTTTCAAATTTTACACTTTTAATTTTGATTTTTCACTAATTACTCACTTTCCATCTTTAGGGTTAATGACTATTGATTTAATTTAAATTATATATAATCAAATAAGTCTCACTATTTTTCATCACTACTAAAGTTAAATGTAAAATTTCGCTTTGTAATATTTTAAATTAGTGACACCCAATATCACAAATAACAAAGTAGGTTAAAAATGTAAACTCCAAAACTTATGTACCAAATCAAAACAAAACTCAAATTCCAAGAGTAACATTGTAACATTTAAACTGAAACTGAGCGTAACATGTAAAGACTAAACATGTAACATTTTAAATTCAGCTCGAGAAATGTTCTTAAAACTTATTCCTCATCATTCTTCTAAAGTGTAATTATAATAAAATTTTAGGTTTGAAAACATTAAATGAGATTGGGAAATTAATACAAGAGAAAAGGCATTAAAGAAAGGTCCCTTTTGGGGAGAGAAACCAGCAAAGTTTGCTCCCTTCAATAACTACATTAATCATTATAGTGTATGGTTACAACTTTAAATCATTAAAAAATTCATATCATATAGAAATTGAATTTAAGATAATGTTTCAACTTTATTATTTTTCTTTAATATAATGTATGAAACTTTATTTTAGTCACATGTATGGGTTAGTAGTGTTATAGTTTATGAAACTAAAAGTTTCAAATTATATCATTAAACTAAATCTTAGGTTATTTCATTTTAGTTTCTTTATGAAATTGTCCATTTTTTCATCATTGTACCGTAAATCTTAGATTTGGTCCATTAAATTAAATTTAGGGAAATGGTAAAAAATGACAAAGTCTTTAAATTTAATAATAATTGTTATAATATCAATAATGATGATAATAATAATTTTCTTTAATAAGGTTCTTTTTACTGTTTTCTAACCATAACTTATGCTATTTTACATGGATTGCAATTGGGTAGAGAAATCTTTTTGGTTATGTGGTGGTTGTTTCAAATTGTCTAAACGTGCTTGATTCTGGTCACACACAGGGAGTTGGTGTTTGAATTAAAGATATTTATATTGGTTGAGTAATTTTGTATCCAGGTCTTCTCTTGGATAAGTTCAGTAATTCTACCTCATTGTGAATAATATATATATATATATAAAAGAATATGAACAAACATGATTAATTTCAAGATTTATTGAGAATAAATTAACTAAAATGAGATATTAAAAAAGATACATAGTTTAAAACGAAACAAATCTAAAATGAATGAAAATGATATCATAACAATAAAATTATAAATAAGAAAATCTATCCAATATATATATATAAAACATAATAAGTAGCAATAAGAGATGACACGTCAACATTCATATTGAATCAGGTGCCACGTCAGGCGGACCCTTGTACAGTCTGGACAACGAAAATCCTTTTCCTTTTGAACCCAATACGTCACTCTCAAATTCTGTCTCGCCACGTGTCCCACTCTCTCTCTCCTCTCTTTCTCTCTCTAGTTTTCAGTGAAGCTCTGCAGTAGCCATCATCGGAGAGAGGTTGCACAAAACAAGCTCTCTCTCTCTCTCTCTCTTCACTCTTCCTTCTTCTTTGCCTAAATTTTCGAAACCCCTTTTGTTTTTTTCTTTCGATTGAATTTCAAGTTGGACCGAGCAATCCGTATTCTTCTTTCCCCCTTTCCCTTCGCTTCACCACTAATTCTTCTCTCAATTTCTTAATTCAAATCCCAATCCTCTTTTTTCTATTTCCTTCTCTCTGTTTTGTGGCACTGGCATTCCGCTGTTTTTGGATTTTTTCTGTCTTCTCTTTTGTTCTGTTTCTGGGTTGTTTTTGTTTTTTTAATGCTTGCCTTCTGTAGTGGAAGTCGATAACTGGGTCGATTTTTGTTTTGGGTTTTTTTTATTTATTTTTGATCTGGGTTTCTGCCGTCATGAGTGCTGGAGGTGGGAATCGCTTAATCTCCGTTCAACCGGATGAACTCAAGTTTCAGAGTATGTCATTTTTTTTTCTTTTTATCTACATTTGATTAAATTTGCAGTCGTTTTTCGTTTAATTCTTGTCTTGATTTTGGGAGGAGAAAAATGGAATGATTAGGTGAAGTTTTGTGATAGTTATTGAAGATTAGGGTTGATGTTGATGATTTCATAGGAATTGAGAGAAACTCTGAATGCTTTGAGTCTGAGCATTTTTCAGTTCTTTCCTTGTTATTTTATATAAGAGTTGATGATTTTGTAGGGGGAAATTGCTTTTTGGAACCTACCTAAATACTCAATAATTCAGTGAAACTTTCAATTTCCTCGCATTGAGTGTTGAGGATTATAGTATTTGTACCTTTTACCTACTACAATTCAATTATATCCTGTCCCTTCCCCTTTAGTTGCTGTTCATCTCGTCCACTTTCAGTCTCTCTCCATTTCCTTTTTAATCCTCTCATTTTTCTTCTGGTCGTTACATGCGGGACAAGGACTCCAAGCTCCAAGGTTTTAAAGGTCTGAGCCTGATGATAACATTTGTATGTAGACTTGAGGTGACCGTCGATGATTGATCGGTAGCATTATCATGTTTTTGTGACGAGCATCGATGATTGATCGGTAGCATTATCATGTTTTTGTGACGAGCATCGATGATTGTTCGGTTGCATTATCATATTTTTCTGATGAAAATTTTGGAGCTGGTTGATTGGGTCTAAAATAAGATTGGATACAGTTATCATGGCTCAGTGTTTGGTGTTTTGTTATTGAACTCAAAAGATTCTCTGTTGTGTTTCATACATTATGGTTGGACCTAGGAATTTAAAGCTATTTACTGGTTGAAGCTTAAATTTTTTTTTTTTTTGTGTGTGGAATTTTTATACCACCAGTATTGTCCATGGGGTTCCCTGGATCCATGGAATCTTAGGAAAGAAAAATAAAGAACGCTTACAATATCCTTGTATAATACTACCAGATAGATAAAGGATGTTCATTCAGTGCTTTTGTTCATTCATGAGTAAAGTTTTGTTGTATTCATATATGTGGACTTTGTTACATCTGTTTTCTGGGTGGACTCTTTTCCGTTTTGAACTTATGAATGTGGGACCTATATCATCAGTTGAGTTGGACAAGCAGAGCTTTTGTGATCTTAAAGTTGCAAACAACACCGAACATCATGTTGCCTTTAAGGTAATAGTTTGATTATTTTAAAAATGCAGACATAATTAACATGAGCATCCATTTTGGAAAGCATTTTAATTAATTGGTTGACTTCGTATTTATTTCTTTATCGCTCATGCTAGGTCAAAACGACCTCGCCTAAGAAGTACTTTGTGCGTCCCAACACTGGTGTTGTACAGCCTTGGGATTCTTGCATCATAAGAGGTTTTACTTTTTATCTAAGCATTCTACGTTGCACTGATCATTAACACATAATATCTTTGAAAAAATTGAGGATGCAATTGTAATTCTTTCAAGCTTGAAAGAAAAATAACGTTGGTTCATTTGTAATTGGAAAATCTTTAAGTGGTCCTTTTGATACCACATCATGTAAAACTAATAAGTGGCCTTGACAAATAAGATTCCCTTTGCGCTAGCAGATGTTTAACTTCTCTCTTGCTTTGTCTTGGTTTATTTTTAAATGTTAAACTAAATTCGAAGTTGTTGCTGGATCCACAGTGACTCTCCAAGCCATGCGAGAGTATCCTGCAGATATGCAATGCAAAGATAAGTTTCTCCTACAAAGTACGATAGTCCCACCAAATACTGATGTAGATGAGCTTCCTGCTGATGCTGTAAGAATTTTTACTTGCACCTTAGTTCGAATGGACATACCGTTTCATTCTGAAAATTTTCATTCAAAACATTATTTTCTTATTTCCAGTTCAATAAGGACAGTGGAAGGACAATCGAGGAATGCAAGCTCAAAGTTATCTATTTTTCTCCTACATCAGCCTTGGGGAACTCAGAAGATGAAAAGAATTCATCTCAAAGCTCCTCGGTAAGTGCTGAAATTCTCCATTTTGTCCCTTGAATATATATATTTTGGACCTTCCCTGTATAACCATGTTATAGTGTAATGGTGTGCTTGCAATACATGTGTATAGAAATAAGGAATTCGAAATATCACTTCTATTCTATGCTCTCATCCTGATATTAAATATATATTTTCGACATTTGTTGTCCAGTAGTTGTCTGCACATTAAGTTAAGCCTCTATCACTCGTAAATTTTAAACACATAGATTGTTCTTCCTTATCTTATATACGATTGGTGCTAACACCCGCAGGCTGTACATCGTCTGAAGGAAGAAAGAGACATGGCGATAAGGCAAACCCATCAATTACAACAGGAACTGGTGAGTCACACCTCTCTGCTCTATTATGCTTTTTTGCTGCTATAAGAATTGTAATAACCGAAAGTCTTTAAACTTGTTGAATGCATTGTTCATGTAGTAATTAGTTGAATCAAATGAAGGACCCAAAATCAAATTGAAAATGTGTTTGAATCTAAAATTTTGTGACTCAATTAATAGCATTGGATTCTGAGAGAGACTCTATATAGAAATTTGAACAAGATAGGGTCTGATATGATCTCTCTCTCCTTTTTTTTTTTTTTGTTCTTTTTTTTGGTAAGAACAAAACTTTTATGGAGCGAAATGAAAGGATATATAGGCATACAAAAACCAACAACAAGCCCAATAAAAGGGAGACCCAAAACACAACTTTACAAGAATGGGCTTCAATCCAAAAAGAATCAAACCAAAATCATAGATGTAGTCTGTTCCCTTTTAAAAAATGGTAGTTTGTTAAATCCACTTACAACACAACAACTTTTATTTTGGAGGGGAGACTTTGGGAGTTGCCCACAAACTTTTCTTTTTCTTCAATGATAAACCAACCAACCTTTTATTGAGAAAAATGGAGTACAGGGAGGGGAAAAATGCCTACAAAAGGAAAGAGCTTCAATTAAGGCAAATAAGACCTAATGAATAATTGGAAAAACCTAGAGAGAAATACATAGAACCTAACAAGAGACCAAACTTCACTAGAATCTCTCTCCATTCCTTTAAAGACTATTGTTCCTCTCCATCCAAAGATCTCATTGCAAAACACACTCGAACCTACCACAAAAGCCTCCCTGTTTCTCTAAACGGGTGGGTGGAGATTGAACTTCTCAATCATCATGCTGAATCTCTACGACGACCTAACTGAATACCAAACACTCCAAAAATTAAGTCATTCCAAATAGGGCGCGCAAAATTGCAACTCCAAAAAAATATGGTCTAGGCCTTCCTCAAAGAATATCCTATAAACTCAAAACATAAATTCCATATTTCCTTGAGAGCACAATTGTTATAACTTATGATGGGAGTATCCCTACTATGGTCAGAGAGGTTTGTAAAAGTCATGTTTTTAGCATTAACCTTTTAGTAGCTGATTGTTACCAAAAAAAGAATAGAAAAAGAAAAGACATTATCATTGCATCTGTACAAACCAATGTAGAACGTTATGTCGATGATGACTTAATACATAATACTGATTATTACTCTCCATTAGGACATGATGAAGAGACGAAAATTTCGGAAAGGCGATCCTGGCTTCTCATTTACTTTCGCAATCTTCGTGGGGATCGTCGGGATCATGGCAGGTTTCCTCTTGAATCTCACATTATCTTCACCATCTACAGAATGACTTGGACCATGTCTCAGATCCTGAGAAGACAATTTTCTAGTCAATTTCATTGTATAATTTCTACTTCCCAATTTTTGTACATTAAGAAACGCTGCAAATTTGTGGTCTTGATGATGATATGATAACCTTAATTTTTCCAAAATGTTGATTTTGTGTCAATTGACTGTGAATGTTGCTGCCAATCGATCTCTTTCTGAATCCTCCTTCAAAACTGAGGTTCAGAGAAGTTAAGTTTTAGTTCATATCTTTTATATAACTATGATGTTTTTTTTTTCCATGTAATTTCTGTATGTAATATGAATTTGGATATCAAGATGGAGGTTTGATCCTTAAAGTCCTCAGGGTAAATTATTCAAATAGTTAACTCATGTTCTGGTGAACAATATTAAGAAATAAACTAAAATAAATGAAATTTGTTATTGAAAAAAATGATTAATAAATAAACGAACAAACAACTAATAATATCTTATTTTATACACCGTCTAGAATGAGATCTTTCTCCTACCATTAAACAATTATGAGATTTCTTGGTCTATATATATATATATATATATATATGCTTTCATTTATTTCTTTTAAATTAAGTTATTCTAAAAAATATTATGATGAATTATTCATTTACAAAACATGCATACAACAACACTTTTTTTTTTAATATAGTTTTTGTTTGAGAATTATAATTAAAAAATAATTATTTTTTATCTTTTAAAATAGAAAATTGTGAAAGGGATAACATGTTAATAATAATCTTGTTTTAAAAATATATATATGGGGGAAAAAAGAAGGGTCCTTTTAATATTTTTCCAAAAATAGGAAATTTCTATTTTAATAAATTAATAAAAATTTGGAAGGTTAGTGGGTGAGGTGGGATGCATGCACATAGAATAGAAATGGCCAAAAAGCAAATATTTTGAAAGAAGAGACAATCACATGGCAATGAGTTATTAGGTTTTTAATTTAGGGTTTTGTGGCCAACCAACCACTCCTTTTGCTTATGCTTATGCTCTTTGGACCTAAAATAATAAAGATTGTGAGTCATCAACCCACCTCATTCTTCATGCCTACTAAACTTAAGAGATAAAAGTTTTGCTTTTTATATGACATCTTTTGAGTTTTTTTTTAAAAAAAAAATAAAATTTGTATTTTGCATGGGTTGGAATTATCAAACCATCAACCTTTGAGTTATGAATTGAGTATCTTATCCCTTAAGATATGTTTTTGGATCGACATGTATAACGTAACCTATCAGGTTATATTTATGTTTTTTGGTTCCTGTTGGATGGCATCCTCCTCTTTACGTTGTTTAAAAGTTGTATATTGATGATGCTTGGAGCGGTGATCAACATATGGGTTGTCTTAAACGGGTGCTCTTGCTTCGTGACCATTTTGGTCGTGCTCATTTGATCTGAGATTAAGTTCTCAGAAGTTATGGTCATTGTTAAGGGGCTTGCGTAGATCTGAGATTAAGTTCTTATGACTATTGACCTATCAAATGTGTCTTTTTGTATCGTAGAAGCTGAGTTAAGGAGTCGTTATATTGAGGATGTTGCTTTCATACGTACCTTTCCTCACTACAACTTGATGGTGTATTTGTATTCTCTAGCGAGAAAGGTTTTAGAGGAGTTGAATGTCTTCTCTTCTCTTTACTCTTTATTTTCAATGTTTGACTTTATGTTTGATGTATCTAGCTTCTTTTGCTTAATTTTCCTCAAAAAATAATCACAAATAACTAAATCCCACAAACAAAGAAAAAGTATTGACGATATAAGTAAATGATTAAAATACATCATAACTCATTGACTTAAACTTCGAAAATTATTGATTGTAACAGTCTGAAGTCTCGAATAATATATAGGTAGACCATTGTCAGGTCATATATATGAATTTTATTTGGAATTACGTCGTATATAATCATCTTAAATAAACTATGTATTATTCCTCTACCATGATTTGACTTAGTACCTATACTAACATTCATGTGCTCTCATGTAATCTAATGAAAATTTGGTAGATTAGATGATAGAGTTTTGTTTGTGCCACCTTTTTTTCTTTCTCTTTTGATAAAACCATCTTTAGAGTGGTGGTTCCTATAATGGTTGAACTTAACATTTCCACTCACCATTTGACTTTTGGATATTTGATTATTGTCATCTTTTTTTTAATTTTCATTAAAACTAAAATTATGAAGGTTTACTTTGTTAGGAAGTTTAATGTGCTAACACCACATCAAAAGGTTATAATGATGTTCTCGAGATTTAAATTTTGTTTCAATTTGGTATCTGGATTTTAAGATTAACACGTTTAATTTTGATTTTTCACTAAGTACTTACTTTTAGTTTTTAGTGTTAACGTCTAGTAGTTAATTTAGAAAATTGAAAAAGAATTATAACGATTTAAGTTTCATTATTTCTTCATCACTATTAAATTTAAGGAAATTATTGTAAATGACAGAACTGGTAAAAATATTTACAAATATAGCAAAATTTCAATTTCTATCGATGATAGACACTGATGGACTTCTATTAGTTTCTATCGATGTCACTAATAGACACTGATAGAATATGAAATTTTGCTATATTTTGTAAATATTTTGATTCATTTTGCTATATTTAAAACTACCCCTAAAATTAATTTTAAAATTTTACTTCATATAGTTATTTTAAATTAATTAATAGACATTAATGTAAACAATTAAAAGTGAGTAAATTTAGTGAAAAATCGAGGTAAAAAGTATAGATTATGAAACCTAGAACCAAATTGAAATTCAAATCTCAATAAATGTAACATTTTGAAACTTTACGACCAAAAATACATTTTTTCCTAAAATTTTCATTATAGTTTTTCTCATTCCATTTGAGAAATTACTTCAATAATAAAATTTGGGTTAAACAAGAGCAATTAGAGCTTTAAAGAGAAACTTATTTATTTCTTCTTTTAGTTATTTATTATTATGGAAATTCGGGTCACATATCTTTTAGCTACTTACACATTTATATATCAGTTGAATTATAATAATGGTGAAATAAAACTTATTTTCCTTTTTTTTCAAAATGGATCCATAAAAGCTTATATTCATTATAGTTATAATCATTTTGATTTTAGTTTTTCATCCAATTTTCCCCCTCCCCTGCCAAAAAAAAAAAATCCTCAAAGAACATGTACCCTACAAGCCACAAAAAATGACATTTCTCTCTAAAAGAAGGATGGAGGAGAGACTTCTCGATCGTCCCACGAACACTCCTTTGGCTAGTAAAACAAACATCAAACTCTGATATAGAAAAGAGTGTCACACACCATTGCATACTAGCATCCCAAAGGAGATGATCAAGGTTTTTCTCCGTATTCTGACGAAGAATGCAACAAAAAGGCCCAACAAGTGAGGTCTTCCTCCTAACAAGTCTATCGATAATGTTCACACAACAAACCAAAACTTAGCCTGGACACCCTTACCCAACTCGACCCAACAAACTCACTGCAACTCAACTGACCAACCTGACTCACGGTGTGAAACCATCATCAGATCCATAATCGCACCTCAAACCTGACAACTAAACCCACACTAAAAAACAAATAATCTTGAGTCTCCAACCACCCCCACCACATAACAATCAATCAACCACAACACTCACACCAATCTGACACAACTAATCCCTCGTATCCAACCTATCCTGCACAACCAACCAAGCACAAAAGAAATGTCGAGGAATATTACCCCCGAACCAAAGGAGATCAGACCAAGGAACCCAAGGTCGTCAAGGCTACAACTTATCCCAAGCACTCTTCACCGTAAATCGACCCAACCTCCCATTAGCCACACCCACCTATCCTCACGCCTCATATGAGGTTGAATAGCATAACCAACACCTTCCAATTCCAACAAATCTGACAAAACCAGAAGGTCAACATCACGAACCACCCTCTGCCAGAAAATCTGACAACTGATTTTAAAAACTAATTTTAAGATTTATTAGAAAAAATAATTAAATTTAGATATTTAAAGTATAAAGACGAAAATGAGATAAATTCGAAATAAATGGACAAAACAAAATCACTTAACCAAAATTCACTCAACCTTTTCTTTTTCCTTTTTTTTTCAATAGAAAGTAGGGAGAATGGGTCAAGAATATTGTGAAATTAAAAGTTAATGAAAAGTCCAAAGTTTGTACTCTAAAAAAAGTGTAGCTTCAATTAAATACGCCATCTTCATATATTTATATTATTATTTAAATTAGTTAATGAGAAGTGTAGCTTGACCTAATAAGAATCCGTTTAGTAATCGTTTCATTTTTTCTTTTTTAATTTCTTTTACAATAATTATAGTTGAATTTTTAGTCAAATTCTGCAAACAAAAACAGATTTTTAAAAACTATCTTGTCAGCTTTCAAAATTTTAGCTTGATTGTTTAAATCATTAATAAAAAGTAAATAAATAACGAAAGAGTTTTTATAGACTTAAATTTTAAAAATAAAAAACATAAAAATCAAATAATTATCAAACAAGACCTAAGTTCTTTAACTTTAAAGTTGTGTTTAACATATTATTGATATATTTAAAAGATTTTAAAATCATTGAATCCATCAAACATCAATCAATCAATTTTTAAAAAAAATGGTGAACGAAACTTGTAATTAATACATAAAATAGGAACATATTTATCTCAAAATATTTTGAAAGTAAGAGTTTTCTTTTTTTCAGAACAAAAAGTTTTTTCTATTGAATAAGTTTGCCCAACAAAATAATTTTTAAGGCAAAGTTTTGGACCATGGTGAAATCAAGAAACGATTGAAAATATAACTATTAAATTCAAAGTATTAACATACATAACAACAATTTTAAAAAATTATAAATATAATAAAAAATTTCAAAATTTGTCAATGATAGAAGTCTATCACTGATAGACCATATTGTAAATATTGATCTATCATAGAGTCTTTCAACAATATTGATAGATTTTGCTCTATTTACAATATTGACAATAGTCTTTCAACAATATAATATATATATATATAAAAAGTAAAAATGAGAGGTTAAAAGACAAAACCAAAGCTATGGGGTAAAATCTAAATGTAGAATAAAAATAAATTTCAAGTGGTTGCACTTTCTTGTTTTTCAAAATAAAACCCATATAATAATTCTCACTTTAAATTTAAGAATTTTAGGTTAAAGTTATATCTTGAAGTCTTAGGAAAAAAAATATTATCACTAAAAGATCTATAATTCTTATATTTCATTTTTGTTACACTAAAAATTTGTAAAATATTATTATATCACATATTTCTTCTTCGTCTATTACGACGACTGAAACAACGTGAAAATCCAGATCCATAAAGGAGAATGGTCGATGGTGGACATTTGGGAAAGTTAGGATACAGATTATCAAATTTTTTCATATCTAAAACTGAAAATTTACCAATCACTAATTTACCATACAACTTTCTTCAGTACTTACTATAGGACACACATTTGTAATTTATTTATAATTAAAAAAAAAAAAAAAAACTCTTGTAGACTATGGTTTGTATGAACATATATTTACCATTATACCCCAACTAGTTTTTTAGAAATAAACAAATACCTTAGCCATTAAGAAACAAAAATAATTTCAAAAGATATAAAACAAAAAGCTTATAGTAAATAAAATACATATTATCTTATTATTATTATAGAAGTATTCTCTTTATTAAGCTTTAAGAAACTAAAATTAAGTGTTGATGGAGAATAAATTTAAGATGATAGTATAAAGTTTAAATTATACAAAATACTCTTAAACTTTGTATTTTGTATAAAAAATATCTTTAAATTTTTAAAAGTTTCAAATTTGTCTTTAAACTTTTAAAGTGAGTAAAAAATACCCGTACCATTAGTGTTAGATGAAAATATTCATAATCTTTTAAAAGTTTCAAAAATACCCTAAACTTTAAAAAGCTAAAAATACCGGATATGTGCGTGAAAAAAAATAATGGTATTTATATATTTTGTTTTAAAATTGTTGTAACCACTGAAAAAAGATCAAACAAATTTATCATCATACTAACAATGAAAGTATTTTCAACGGTTGAGCAAAATATAAAGTTTAAGAGCATTTTTTATAATTTAGCCCGATATAAATTTGTGGTTGACATTTTGTACATTTCACTAACAAAAAATGGTGATATTTTCAAAGTAATTTTACACGTGGCAATATAATTCATCATATATTTTTTTTATTTTGGCCACAACAATCAAAATCATCTTACTTTACAAAGTGGGTTAAAGGGTTGAATAATTACAATGATGAAGTGTCGAAGTATAAGTGGTCCACTAAATAAGTAGTACGATCTGAGTGAACACATGTGATCATTTCCCTCGTCAACTCCATTTGCCCTCTCGACTTTTCCTATGAAATTTGTGGGCTCCACGCCATCGATTATTTTCTTTCCTTTTTATTTATGTATTTTTCTTGTTATTCTTATAATTAGGTTAAATTATTAAAAAAATGTGTGAACTTTATATTTTGTGTAAAAAATACGTCGGTTTAGGGCTCATTAAGAGTATGAATGATATATTGATTCATAACTTATAAAAAATTGTAAAAATAACACTCATCCAACGTTCAAGATTCAACACAGCCTTAACTACGTTCTTTATTTCAAAATTGTCAGTTTACAAATCGTTAAGAATATGAATAATATTTTCTTAATCAAATTCAATCGTGAAGATTTGAAACAACTTGTTTCTAAGTTGGAGTATATAGGATAAACTGCTTCTATTAATCTCACCTGCCAAATCTTTTTTAATGGGTCGCTCGATCAAATATGATGTATGGTTACATATATTGTTTTATTTTTTTAAACAAAAGAACATGCCACTCCAATTTATACTGTTGGAAAAAAAAAGAATTTCACTAATTTCTACCGTCGTGTTTTCTTAAGTATGTGAACACTCAATTTTTTCAAAAAAGTAAAATCGATTGTAAAATTAATTTTAAAACTTTCTAATCTTTTCAAAAACATTTTTAAAAGAGAAATTCTTATAGATAGCAAAAAAAAAAAAATTGTATATGACATATTGGACATTTCTAAACACTATTGGATGTATTGAATTTGGTGTCTAATAAAATCATATTCGACACCAAATTCAATTTATATTTAAAAAATTTTAAAATGTATATATACTTAGGTATATGTGTATCCTCTACCGCTCTCAATGGTCAATCACAAGTTGTCATGTCATGAGGACAATTTTTTTTTAAGTTGTTTTTAAAAATATATTTTTCATTTGTGATTAAAAGACAATGCACAAAAATGAGTGTAGTTAGTCCGAGTTGCACCAAATTATTGCTCTTATAAACATTTACGAGGTTTTAGGAGATATCGATACAAACTTGAAAGCTCATCGAGTAAATCCTATAAATAAGCAAAACACACTAATATATAAGTTAAGTAACAAATTTAGTCGGTAAACTTTTAAGGTTTTTTTTTTAACGAACTCATAAACTTTTTTTATATGACTGATAGTATATAAGCTGTTAACTGTCTAACATATCCATAACCTTTCAATTCCTTTTTCACATTCATACATTCTAAAAATTGTTTCGACACCAAATTTAAATTATAATTAAAAAAAAATCAATTATGGGATACAATTTTTTAAAACATATGAATCTATAATATATTTTTAATATTTACATTCTAATAAATATAAAGTCTAATTTTCAATTTAGTTTCTCACTCGACATATTTTATTTTTATTTTAAAGTTACTAAAACAAACGTTTTGAAAATATTTGAAAGTAAAATGTATAAATATAAAAACAAAAGTAGTATTTAAATAATTAATTTAATATATTTTATTTATAAAGTATTAGGAGTAGAGATGATCACGTAAGTCCAAACAAAATGAACGGTTGAGATTAAAAACCCGGAGCTAAAATAAAGTATAAAAATAAATATCCAAAGAGGATAACACATCTAGAAGTAGAAGAAAAAGTAATATTGCTTGGCATGTATGATGACTATTTGTAGGGCCCAAATTTAATACTTAATTACCAAAAATTAAAAATAGTAATAATTTAACAAATAAAGGAAGGATTAATTTCAGCCGTTTGATTTGAATATCATGTGAATTTGGGCAAGGGCTTAGATTTAATTGTTGTGATGAACTAACTAATCCAACGGCTGGAAATGCCACTTGTCTTGTTTGACCTTCATCAGCCTCTTTTTATCTATGTGGTAGGCAGATCTGAGAAAATAATAATAATAATAAATAAATAAACAAATAAATAAATAAAAACCAAAAGAGTCAAACTCATGGGATTCCCACTTTGTATTATAGACAAAAATAGATTGGTCTTTTTCTCATAAATTATTTTCCATTTTTTGGAAAAAAATTATTTTTATTTAAGAGATAGGTTTAATAGGATTTTGGAAGGTATTTATGGGTTGTTTTGCAATTAAATTGTAACAATTTTTAAAAAATAGAGATATTTTTAAATACTATTTTTCCTTATAAATTTATTTGTTTTGTTATATATTTTCTACTCGTAATTTTAAAAACTAAGTCGTGTTTTGAAAATTAGAAAGATAGCCGTTTTTGTTTTTATAATTTTATTAAAAAATCTATTGTGTTTTTTTATGTTAGAAAAAGAATCGTAATTAAAAAATTGAAGAAGAAAAAAAAATTGTTATCAAGGGGTTGAAATTATTGTTAACTACCAATTTAGTATTCGACAATTATTTACTTTTACCTTATAAGCTCAATTCTAACGTCAAGATGAGTATAGCTCGAAGGTTTTATCTCCACCTCTACAATTGTTGTACTTAAAAAATAAGTTCAATTTGATTTTTTTAAAAAAAATTGAATTCTATTTTTTTTTTATATCTAGTATTCCATTTGTTAAAAATGAGACATTAACTAATATTCTATATTTTTATCATCTGAATTTCTTTGATGTTTTAGGACTTCTAATTAAGTTATTTCTAAAAAGATAATTTGCTAAAGGTTTTTTTTAACATGTTTTCGCATTCAAACATGAAAAAAAAAAATATTTTGCTAGTGGACTGGTCGAATTTTATGTATATATATGTATATATACATACTCGATCATATGTAGAGTGAAATACTTAACCTTTCGTTGGTTGAACTATATTCATTTTGATTTATATATTTATTTTTCTTAAGAGTATAAATCCGTTAATGTAGTATTTCATAATTAAATCTATTTAACCTAGAGTGTCTTGTTACAAACAGTTGTCTGATAAAAAGCATCCATAGACATGTGAAACGAAAAAAAAAAGTGGTTTTTAATTTTATCAAAAGACAAAATTAATTGAATTAAATTAGGTTAAAATCTATTTTTGGTCTATGTATTAATTAAATTTTAAGTCAAGTAACAAATTTCAATTAAAACGAGCATATTTTAACTCTATCGATCTTTCAGTTAAGAGTTTTGATTTTTCAATATATATATTAAAAAATTAAATTGGTATGAAAATTCAATTTTGCATTGAATATTTCAAATGTCAATGTCGATGAAGATATCGAAGTCTTAATTTTACTGAAATTTCGATATAAATAACGACAAAATATCGATTTCGACGAACATTTCTAAAAAGAATCATAAAAACAAGAAGTTCAGAAAGAAAATTTAAATGAATAAATAAACATTTTATAATTTTATAATTTTCAAAACGTTGACATGTCTAGTATTTATTTTATATTAATAATATTTTATATTAATAATATTTTATGTTTATTTTTTTGTCTACAATTCATTTCTCATATCAATTTTAAACTAATAAAAACATAGAAATATGATGGATGAAAATTTAATACTATCCCTACGTCTTCCTTGTTATTTAAAAATTATATATATATATAACTTTGACATTTTTTTTAATTGGAAGATGTTTAAAAAATAAATAAATTACTTAGATAAATCATCCCTTTAATCAAGGGTGACAAATGAGGCTGTAACTTGATCCCGTAAACGCCGGGTGAGATTAATTTGAACACACCTTTTTTTAATTAAAAAAACAATTAATCTAATTCTTATAGAAAGGATAAAATAGAAAAATAAATAATAAATAATAATAAAAAAAACACCAGTATGACAAAGCAATGAAAGTGAAAATTAAAAGTGGGAAAGAAGTTAGAAGGAAGAAGCCAATCGCTCTATTCCTTTTTTTTTTTCTTTTTTCTTTTTTCTTTCTCTTTCTTGTTTTTTAGCCAATATTATTGTATTTCCAAAAGATAAAATTAAATAAAAAATAAAATTTACAATATTCTCTATCATTTTATTTTTTTTCATAAGGCTTAAATAATTTAAATCTATTTTTAAGAAAATCTAAATATTACTATTTTCTAGTTACTAAATTTTATTTTTTCAGTGGTTGGCATATCTTTATAACAGTTGAATTATGTTTACTTGTATTTTAAATTATGAGTATTGTACCAAATATTAAAATTAATAGTATAATATTTATGTTGATGTTTTTTAAAAGTAAAAATTTTATGCTCTATTTGGTTTGTGATTCGGAAATTATTTTGAAAAACAAATGATTTAGTGGAAAACAAAGATAAATTTCAGTATTCGAAAACATGTTTGGTTCCAATTTAAAATTTAGTTTCAAAATTTAAAATTTAGATTTAATTGTGAATTTAAAAATGTAATGGTGTATATCATGTTCATAATTTTTTAAAACAAAATATAAAAAACAAAGAAAACGACAATTTATTGTATTCGAAAATGAACTATTTCAAGTGTTGTTTTTTAAAAACAGTTATGACAAATATGTTTTAATTATTTTTTCAGTATATTTTATTCTTGTAAACATGAAAACGAAAATGAATTACAAACCATACCAGACCAACCAGAAACTAAACTAAACTAAGATAAACTCAAAATAAAATAAAATGGATAGCGGTACCTTTCTTAAGATAACCAAATATCTTTTGCACGCCAAATTTATTTTATTCAATGATATTTGTTTTTTTTTTCTTTAAATTTTGAAAATTAAAACATGATTTTTTAAAATTTGTTTTCGTTTTTAAATAGATTAATAATTTATTTTTCTAAATTAGGAAAAAATAAAATTAATTAAAAAAAATCAAACTCTTATAAAGATAGATCTTTTATTTATTTATATAATACCAAACGAGTTCTTAACTACACAAAAATGGAAGTTTGGTTCATCTTCCAACTTGACTAATTTCGGATTGTCATTAAATTATACATTTTACATTCATCGATTTCTAATTTCGTGTTTAATTTGTTCCTTTGATTATTGGTTTAGGTAGATTTATTGTTTGATTATAATAATTAGAAATTATAAAGTAGAACATGACAACTTAAAAGTGTTAGGTCAATTATTTCATTCTTAGTTAATCTGACTTTTGTTTAGTTCAACAATTTTATTAGTGTAGATCGAGCCATCAATCTTTTGGATGATAATTAATATCTTATCTACTAAATTATGCTCCAGCTGATACAGAAAATCGAATAATTAACTTGAAATTAGTCCACTTAGCAATCTTTGGTTGATACATTGTGTCGCATATTTCAAATTATATAATCAACAAAAATGTTAACCTAATACATACACCAAAGGTATATTATAAACATAATTTAAAGTTTAATCACACAAAATACCGTTAAACAAACTAAAATGTTAGATATATCACTTATAGACACTAATTAACTTCTATCAATTTCTAGTATTTCGTATTTATCGTTGATAGAATCTGAAATTTTGTTGTCATTTACAATAATCATAAGAGGTTCAATTCCTTTTAAATATAAAATCAAAGTCCGATTATACCTTCTCGAATAATATATCAATAACCACTTTCAAAAGTTTCCAATTTCTTAACTAAAAAAATTAAATGTATCTTTATGATGTAAAAATATAGAACAAGACAAATCTAAATCCAATAGGATAATATACATTATATGAACTAATTACAATATCAAATGCTTAGAAACTAGCATCCAAATCTAATGTAATATTCCAATTAATTTTCTCAATTTTTTTTTTAGAAAAATATAATTAAAGATTTTTTTTTATAATTTAAATTATTAAATTGGGTTGGAAATATTTGTGGTGTGTTAGGAAAATAAAGAAAAAGACGTGAAATAGAGAAAAATGTATAGTCAACAAGTACATATTCAAAATTAATAATTGATAATAATAATATTCCTCCACACCTCACTTGCCATTATAAGGCTTAAAAAAATTAAATTGATTTTTTTTTTCTTGATTGAGATTATATATTATTTTTTAAAATAAATAAATAAATTTAGGTGAAATTAAAAGAAATTAAAAGAAAAAGATGTTTTTAATAACCCACCAAAATTAAATAAAGGAAAGAAAAGTTGAACATTTACTTCATATACAATACAACAAGGAAGAGGTCACACACAGACACCCACAACTCTCCCACCATTTCACCTTCCTTTGCCTTTTTTTTTTTCTTTATTTTTTTTTCTTTATTTTTTTCCACACCCATTTGTGAGATTCTTGCAGTGGTCTTTTCTCTTCCACTGGATTGTACAGATTCCCAATTAATAACCCATCTTAATCCCTTCACTTCTGAATTCTGATTGATTTTGGGATTTTGATTTTCCCTCTTTTCTTCTTGTTCTTATGTTTTCATTTCTCTTTTTTGGGTTTTTTGAGACTTTTTGAGGCAAAACTCTTCTGGGTCTTTGTGCTATTGCTTGTTTCTGCAATTTCCCTTTTCTGGGTTTTTTCAGAAAAGGGTTTTATGCCCAGTAGCTTGAAGAAAGAAAAAAAAAAAAAACCAATCATATATATATTCCCATTTTTGTATCATTTTTGTGAATAAATTAGTTTTTTACCCAGTTTTTGTTTTTGTTTTCTAATTTGCTTTATCTACTTGAGGAGAAATTTTTAAAAGGAAGAGAAGGATATGGGCAAGCAAGGGCCTTGTTATCACTGTGGAGTTACAAGTGAGTTCTTGTTTCTCCAGTTTTGGTTTTCCTTTTTGCCCTGTTCTATTTACAAGGAAGGATTGAAACTGGATTCTAATGATACTGTTTATTTTATAGACGTTTTGTAAAATTGTTTTACGTGTTGTTTTATATGTAATTCGGTTATGGAAGGAACACAACCTTGAACGACTGAATAACAAACTCCTTTAATCAGTAATGAAATTCAAATTTGTGCTTACGTTCTGATTTTTCTATACATATGTGAAATTCTTTCAATATAATTGTTTCTCATTTTGATATCGAAAACAGTTCAAATCTTAGGTACCCAGTGATATTTGATGATTTCTACCTCTCCAAACAGCTCATATGATGATTGTTGTCCTTTTTCTTCCTTTGATGATACCTTTTCATGGTCTAACCTCTGTTACAGCTGCAAGTTTTCAAAATATAATGGACAACATATTGAGTCTAAGTTTCTATTCCATCATATTCTCATTTCTGTTGAGGTTTTAATGAACCCAAATATGAAGTTTGAGACTATGTTATGTTTGTATTAATTCCCCAATGACATCTAAGAAAACTATCTTTTAGTGAAGCCTACATTGTATCCCCTTGTAATGCTGGCATGTTTTGGTTCTGAATTACTGTCTCCATGAGAAGTTCTGTGTTTGAATTTTTTGTCAGTTGTCTCCACTCGGCGTCTCTCATGGGAATATCTGTCAGTGCAACAATTCTTACATTGGATACTTTTAAGCTATCCATTTTGATGCCATGATTAATTGGAGTGTCAATTTGATAACACAGATGAAAGCTTACCTTAGCTTAAACCTTTTAAATATCCAATTCAAAACACGAATTAACTTCTATGCTTTTGTATCACTGATAGGCTGTCAAGCTGTTAAATATGCATCCCTACCCTCCTGGATTGCAGCATATGTTTTAGAATTTATAATTCATTTGCACAATCCTCAACGTGTGGAGATCGTCATTATATTGCTAATAGCAGCAAGCAAGGATTTTCCCAATAAGTTTCAGATGCCTAAAAGCATTGAGGTTGCTCATATAGAAAGATGAAACTTGGCCTATGAGCATTGAGGATGGGTGTTCTTGCCGAAGTTTGAGCGCATTGATGATTATCTTCTTTAATTGAAGTTTAGTTGCAGCAAGAGCTTGTTCTGATTTTATAGTTGCTAGTTCATATCAAGCTTGCCTAACTTTTTGAAGAGTGAAATGGCAATGAAGAAGACAGAGGACTGATCAGCAGAATTGTTTCTTTCATCAACAATTCTTTCATCAAGGTTTTCTTGACTATCAAAATATGAACACGAGGACATTTTCATTGGCTTGGAAACAAACAAGTTTCACAAAAGGACATGAATGACAAGTTCTGATTCTGTATATTCCACTTAGAGTTTCAGTTGAACGTTGCATCATCTTCATCAGAGTCATTAACTTTTGGATCCTTCATCCCTTATTTTGAGACTGCAAAGCTAGCCTAAGCATGCATCAAAATTTAGTTTCAGTAACTCAATTGAAGTGTGGTTTATTTGAGAGGTTTGAATTATGCCATTGTAATGGCCACAAGCCATTTCCATATTTTGGAGCTGCTCCTAGGCCGTTCTTTCTGACATAGAACTTATTAGTGATTGGTGCAACTGTAACAATAGTCCTCAAAGTTCAATTCTATTTGGCTGTAATGTTTTCTGGATAAAATCCAAATGCAGTTGAAATGCACATTTTTCCTTCTAAGTTGAATTGGCAAGCTATTAAAACCACTTTATATCCATTAAATTTTTGGCTGATAAAACTTTTGTGCCATGCATAATCATTGATTCTTCATTGATTTTACAGATTTGCTCCAAACCCGACCGTGTTGCCTTGAGTGTAGTTTGCATGATTTGTTTCAAAATTTCCATGTTGCCTTTGTTGCATTAGTTATTTCTTTACTAGTAGATCCTAAACGCAAGAATTGAAACAGGCACACCACTCTGGCGTAATGGGCCTCCTGATAAGCCAGTATTGTGCAATGCCTGTGGATCTCGATGGAGGACAAAGGGAACTCTAGCAAACTATACCCCTCTTCATGCACGGGCAGATCCTGATGAGGTTGAGGATAAAAGGATCTCTAGGTGGAAGAACTTGTCAATGTGTAAGAACAAAGAAGTGAAACTGCTTAAAAGAAAACAGTATCAAGATAATGGACTTGTGGTTGGGGTTATTCCTGATCATGCTCAGAGCTTTCACAAGGCAGTGGATGAAGATACAAGTAATAGATCAAGTTCTGGATCAGCCATATCGAACTCTGAGAGCTGTGCACAATTTGGTGGCGCAGATGCTAGTGATCTGACAGGTTGGTCAATTATACAATTGAGAAATAATAAAAGATAGAATAATCGAGAATTTAAAATACCTGCATTGGTCAAATCATAAAGCAATGCTTCTGTTAGAAACTAAATTTGGTGGAAGATGCTGATTGAAGATGAGATGAGAAATTTTTTAATTATTGTTCTTGCACAACTAGTTTGTGTGTTGCCAGAAGTTAGGGTAGAATAATCAGAAAGATCAAATGGTAGACCTGTGTATTCGATCGCCGTGAACAAAGTCCAGTAATGTCACCTTCATGCGCATAACTCAATGGTTAAGGCATCTAATGCTCTCAATTGGACATATAGATTGTAGAATAGCAGTATTTGCATGTCGATTTTTGGACCTTATGCTTTCCTTTCTTATGAATAATGCAACTACGTTAACAAGTGAAGCTGACATTGTCGTTTGAGTGGGTTGTCTCGTACCTTAGTTCAATTTGGTCTGACAGTTAAATTTTATCGAATAGTTGTCAATGACTATTCAATTAGTAATGAACCAACAATTGTACAGAAATTTAATAGTTTTATTCAGACACTTGTTGCTAGAACATTTCAGATTTTTTCTTTGTGCAATAACTTCTTTTGTCTCATGTAAAATCTTCATTGCAGAAATTTTATCTGAACAAAACGTCTAAGTCCGCTTATTTTTATTTTTTTTCCATATGCTTATTTCTATTTTTTCTCCAGGTCCCTCACAATCAACAGCGTGGGAGGCAATGGTGCCTTCTAGAAAGAGGACCTGTGTCGGTCGTCCAAAGTCTACTGCAGTTGAGAAACTCACTAAAGATCTATACACCATTTTACGTGAACAACAGTCTTACTTTTCTGGATCTTCCGAGGAAGATTTGCTTTTCGAGAATGAAACTCCGATGGTCTCCGTAGAGATAGGACATGGAAGCGTTCTCATGAGGCATCCAAGTTCAATTGCTCGAGAAGAGGAATCAGAAGCAAGCTCAATTTCAGTTGATAATAAACAATTCTCTTTAAATGAGGTTCATTCAGAGTCGTCCATCCTTCCTGTACATTATGAAACTCAGAACAAGGTTGTAAATTTTTCTACTCTTGGAATTGGGAGAAAGCACTCTATTGGACAAGGGCTCTTGCATGAGCAAATTAAAAGGTAAACTTTGGACCATACTGAGTTCAAGTATTTTCATTCAGCATTGGCTGGTTTATCACATGAAAGATAGTTCAAATTGACTGTGTACCTTGGAATTTAAACGCAAGTTGATCAAGGATAAAGTTAATTGGAGCTTCTGATTTGTTGTATATGTGCTTGCACGCACACATATGTATATTCCAAAGTCTGAAGATTGTCCTTGCTGTGTGATTTTGTCAGAGAACAAGATTACTTGTTTATCTCTGCCAAGGTCGACTGGTTGTGGCAGCAAATTCAATCACTGTTAAACCTAGTTTGCTCATCAATATATGATATGAATTTAGCACGAGTATGTTGGATTATAGTTATAAATTAGAGTAATTGTTAGAAAAAAATTTACATCTCGACTTCAGAGGAGAACTTTTGAGTATTTTACCTATGATCTTTAGAACTAATATTTTTCCTGCTTGTAATCCCAGGGACAGGCCTCAATCAGAAAGAATGCAAGCACTTGGAAATCACAATTCCCCTCTCTGTAATATAGATCTAACTGTAAGTTGCATTCTTATGATCTGAACTTGGCATTAGCTCAAGAGGCTACCTTATTGTATATCTATTTAATGAGGAATTGGAAAGTCCTGACGTATGGGTCAAAATGACCATCTTATTAATCTGTTGATCATGAAGAAATATATGCATGCATGAGGTGCTTGCTTTACTGTTTGGTGCATGCATTTGTTGAAATGTAGACCATCTCCATTTTTTAAAATTCTTTCATTCATGTCATAATTGTGGCCCATGTTTGGTATAGGACATTCTAAACTTCAGAGAGTTTACGAAGCAATTGACGGGTGAAAATCAGCAAGAATTGATGAAGTATCTGCCTTCTGTTGATACTGAAGAGCTTCCAGACAGGTTAATCTTTATGCACAGTTTTATTTTATAAAATTAAATTAGAAAGAAAAAAAATCTTCTCTGATCAGGAAATATTGTATGTATCAATCTGAGCAGACACATTATTAAAGGAGTATGTGCCACTTCCTTTAATCCTGTGGTTTTGTCTGCTGTGAATGGGGTGATTCAGGAGACAGATTTGTCCAAAGCTTACCATTTATATTCTTTGGTATTGCAGCTTGAATAGCATGTTTGAAAGTCCTCAGTTCAAGGAGAATTTGAATTCTTTTAAGCAGCTGCTCACTGAAGGAGTCTTTGATTTCTCCTTACCGGGTGCAAAAAGAGAAGACTGCAAGACTTTGAGTAGGCTGGTGTTGTTGGATTTGTCAAAATCAAAATGGGTGGAACGATATAATTTACTCAAGGTAAAAGATCTTATGGGGAATCATGGCTTTCTCCTGATGAACTTATTGTGAAGAGTGGTAATATATAGTGACTAAACTTTTCTATGGGCTGCAGAAATGCAGTAGTGGAGAGTCTGGCCAGGGTTTTGCTGCTGCATCAAGTAGCCTTATGAATGGCAAGAGAGTGCTTGATGGACAAAACAAAAAGCTTTCAGGTTGGTGAATACTTTCCATGTGGTCTCTTCATTAGTATCAAGCACATGCTTCCGATATCAGAATAGAGTCTTGCTCGTTTCTAGATCTCTAGAGGCTTCCTTGTGTTACTAGGAGTCACTATTGTTTGATCGGCTTATAATTTCTTCCCGCTTCATCGATGTTTACTACGCCTTGATCTAATCAACATAAGTCCCACATTTATTCTGTATCCTCAACTATCCTGTTCTCTTGTTCTGTCCATCTTGGACAATCCATGGTTCCCTATCCCTGACAAACACCTTTAGTTCTTCCCTTAAAGAAGTGAATTGTTATGACTTTTCAACTCTAACCTCAGTTTACTTTTCTCCCTATTCTGTCTAAATCAACAAACGTAATGACCGCTCTGGGGTATATAATCAGCTCTTTGGGTATTTTTGTTGCGAGGAAGTAGTATCTGATCTTCTACACCAAAAGATAAAAATGGTGATGCACTCTCTTGGAGAAAAAAAATCCTTATTGTGTACATCTCTGAAGCCAATAGTGAGTTATAGTCAGAGTTTGAAAAGGTCAGAACTCGGGTGATTCTATCTTACATAGTTTGAGTTAAAAAAGAATCTTTGAGAAATGCATCCAAATTGAATTCTTTCCAGATAAAGAATCGCTTCTCAACTGCTCTGAAACAATCAAGATTGAGATATTAGAAGTATGAAATCATCTTTATAGTTGGTATATTACCGTGACCTAAGACTAAGAGTTCAGGATAAAGCCTACAAACCTTTGTAGAAGAATTGCTTTGTTCATCAAATTACGAAAGAAACAAGGTGTCTGGGAAACCTAACGGATTGTTTAGTGACTCTCTGTGTAATTAACTTTAAAAGTAATGGAACCTTCCAGCAGTTTTCTTAATGTCTGCAAGAACCAAACTAGTTCCAAAGAGATCTCTCTTCATCCATCATTGACTTTTTGTCAATAATCTATATAAATTTAATGTTTTTCTTGCTTAAGTCAATCGCTAGCTTATTGCTAAAGCTTCAGCAACAGAGCATTTCGTTTCAACCTCTTTAGGACTCGCTAAAATCTACCATCTCCGAAATGCTTTTTAACAATGGCGCTCATGTTTCTTTTGAATAAGATACAAAACTTTTCATTTTTAAAATAACACTCAATGTTACAAACTCGAAAGTTGAGGGAAAACAAAAGGCAGTACAAAGAACCCAAGAGGACAAAATAAGCATTACCCACACTCTTGTTGCGATAGTTCCCAACTGCAAATCTTTTAAAAACCATTTTGATCAAGAAGTCATCGACCTTGGTCATCTTTTACTCCATAATCTTTTGAATGTTTGCACTAGCTTTCATTATTTGTTTTTGGAACTAATTATTTTGTCTTCAGAAACCAGGACTGCAATGAAGAGTCCCAAAAGGGTGATGACGAAAACAAGCGCGGAAAGCAAGGAACTTGTTGACAGTGACGGTTCTTGCTTTAGTCCAAGAAGTTTATTTGCTTTGCCTTCTGATGGAGGTTCCTTCACACTGGAATCGCTGCATTTTGATGAGGATAGTTCTGACCAAGATCTCCTGCTGGATGTGAGGTCAAACAGTTCCTTTCCTCAAGCAGAGCTCCTTCATCCAGCCCTGAGTTTTGTTGCTCAACAGGCAAGCAATAGTAGTAGCTCGGTAAATCTTCGACTTATGCATCGCTGACAATTTCGTATAACCATCACAGTTTCATAACTTAAAAAAGAAGTATATTTCTTTCTCTTGCTTGATGAAACTGGAAATGAAAATAGTCTCGATGTGGGTTATGGTTGATTTCTCTTCCTTACCCTTTCAATCACTCTTATAAACTTGCAGCTATAAGGGGGGATTTGGGTAGGCTTTTTTTGTAAATGCTACAGCTGACTGTAATAGATAGCTCCCATCTCAGAAGTTATAAGGTTTAGATTTTTGTACATGGTTAGTACATTTTTTACTTGCATAATAATGTTTTGTTTTTCTTCTGGCATGAAATTGCACAACTCTTTTTCTCAGGGGTAGCAATGATATCATTAATCAAACATTTCTTTGTTAAAAAGTGGAAAAAGTTGAAGTTTTTATATATATATGAGCTTAATCTTTTGAGCCTTTTGATGTATCCTAGTAAAAAGAGCTGAAGATACTTAGTTGAATTTCTTATTTATTTGATATCATTAAAATCAAAATTGATAGACCTAGATATGAGTGGAATTAATGAAGTATCAATGCTCTAACTTTCTCAATACTCTGAAAGATCCCTTAGTTGGAGGGTTAACTAAACCCATATTTATTCCACGATTTTTTTTTTTTTTTTGATATTCGTGAGTGTCTGAACCAACGTATCTTGGTTAAGAAATCTATTATGAACAAAGCATGCATTTTCTTTTTGTTTTTGCTTTCTACTACATTCATATCTCATTTTGTTCTTTAAAAAATTATGGGTACTTGATCGAACTATCAACCTTTGAAATGATAATTTAGTGTCTCGTTTGTATGTATCATACACAAAGTATAATGTTAAAAGAATATGTAGATTGGAAAGATTAGGATAGATTAGGGTCTAGAGATTAAGAGAAATTTATATAATGTTCGAGATTCTGAAAAATAAGAATCCACAGAGGATAGCAAATCCTGCTATATATGAATATACTTTATTTATCATTTCTAACATGTAATGTTAGAAGGAATATGCTGATAAGAGGAAAGAACATTGAAAAGGAAAAGCATAAAGAGAGATCCATCTGTAGATGCTTCGATCAGCGGCAAAGAAGATACCAAGCCTAATTGAGTTGCAAGCCAGCCCGTGCAAGTTTTCAAATTTGCCTAACTCAAAGTATTAAACAATTTGGTCGTTAAAATATAAGGCTTTCTATCCTCGACTAACACGTTACAGTTGAATTTTCATCCATGCATATTGTTTGACTTCTAAAAAAGGTATTAAACAATTTTAAGGGACTTAGAGACTTGAGAGGACATACGACCTAACATGTCATACAAGTATTAGTCAATCATAATTAAAGATTTGAAATGTTGGATATAAGTAATACAACAGTATGTCTAACATGAGTATGGGTAAAAAAGGATCGTGTCGTAAGGAGTTGTCCTGTGACATGACGATCTATGCACTCACAAGTCAGAAATATAAAAGAAAAGAAAATACAGGACCAATAAAATATCATCACCTTCTATTTTTGCAATCACTAGTGTTGATGCACACTTTCTTGGCCTAAACAACTATATGACCAAAATTTTAGAAGAAAATTTCCACACTATTTGGAAGAATGTTATGAGGCCATAAAATAAAATAATATGTCAATTCATCCGATCAAAAATTTCCCGCTTTGTAAACAACTTCTATAGTTCAAAATTTGCCACAATATGACAAGCCTGCAAACAACTTCAAACAAATAAACCAGAAAAAAGAGCAGTCTTCATAGCTTCACAAGCCATTAATAATGCCAAAGGCAAATCCATACGTTTACAAAAAGTGAGAGAGGCAAAAGGATACTCCTTAACAAAAGCAATGGAGGATGATCATCTCAAATAAAATCAATACACCATGTGTAGATTTTCCAAAAGCTTTTCCCAATTCCCCTAATCAGTAATCTCTTCCTAATTCATATTATGGTTAATAACTTAATTACCAATGGCTTGCAGGAAGAAGACATCTTACTTCCAGCAGTTCAATGCTGCTCATCTAGCTCCATTGTTTCGTTATTCTAACATTATCCTCTCCCTGCTGCTCAGTAATCCGGCGGCCACCACTCCGGTCGAGGAAATGTCATTCCACGAAGCTGGGCGATTTCCAAAATAGTGAGCTTTGACAAAGTCTCGTCGTTGAATTCGATCAGGTTGACTTGTCGTCCTCCGAGAATCGATAAGATTTTCAAAAGTGTGACCTCTATAGGTTGATCTTCAGAGGTGTTGGACCTCTCCTCAGCTGCATTTTTCTTCACTCCACTGATTGAAGGTGGAAGCACTCTAGAACCAGGTTGATGGGCATTGGCAATTTCTTCTTGAAACTTGTTCTGCTGATGAGATTGAGTGTTCTTCACACTCTCCTTCACTTGCTTCGCTGCAGATTTCTCTTCGTAATTGCATTGATTTTCGCCATTCTCGTCATTGGAAACCTTCCCATCATCCGTTCCTTTTACCTTACATTTTCCACTGGAGTCATCGTTGTTATGACTTCCACCGGAATATGTCGAATCAACCGGAAATTTATCTACAAAATTTCTTGCACAAGAGTTCAAACCCAAAGCTTCCTCAGATAACCTCAACTTTTTGGATGAAGATTCACCCAACGAGACCACGGATTCTTCAAACAGAATTCCTGATTTCTTCGTTTCAGAACTATGGCTTCCACAAACAACAATAACTTCGATGGATTTACCCTTCTCGACTGTTTCCGTCGTCGATTGAACTTCCGAGTACAACCCTACATCCGTATCCCTCCCCAAATCAACAGCCTTCCCATCGTCAACATATTCAACGCTCACCTCTACACCAGTGAAGTCCGCCGCTAAAGACCGCCGTCCATCGGAGCCGGTCGGCGCCAACTCTTCCGGGGCGGTCTGGAACGAATGAGGGAGACTATCATCTTTCTCTTCCATACTATCAGGGAGGGATTGCATGAAAATGCCGGTGGACTCCACGTGGAACCCTTCGGAATCCGATGAATCAGAGTCAGAGTAGACGTTACCGGTAAAGGGGCAGCGACGGAAGACATTTTCCGGCGAGCCGGTAACAATGGGATCGCCGTCATCCTGTCCATTCATTGTGAGGTGAAAGATGACGATCAACAGAAACAGAAAGTCCCCCTTTGAGAGAAGTAATAGGGAAATTGGCAAACATAAGACGAAATTAGGGTTTTACTATTTTAATATATAAAATAAATTGTGACTTTCTTACAACGAGCCCGTCTAGCTCAGTCGGTAGAGCGCAAGGCTCTTAACCTTGTGGTCGTGGGTTCGAGCCCCACGGTGGGCGATGTATACTTTTATCCCCTCAGGGCAAATATCTCACATAAACCTAGGTTGTTTTGGCAAATTTATTTTTGTTTTTAACTTTTTTTTATAATTAAATTGGGAAATGGAATTTTTTTTTGAACGTTGATGACTCTAGCGTCTAAAGTCTACCATCGATCTCCTCCAACCAACTCCAACAATCACCCACTCTTAACGACCATTTATGTGAATAACTTCGAAGATCACTCTGATAATCAACTTCAACAAGAACCACTTTTGATATTTGTTCTAATTATCCATATATGGGCTTTTAATAGTTGCAATTAACCCCTTTTTGTGATATTACTTTTTTTTTTAATGTAAAATAACTCAAAAAATATATAAAAGAGGGTAAAGTTGTCTTATAAAAAACAGAGGAGGAAAGTTTTTGAAATGTCGTTGACTTACACCACCGCTTGAAATCCATGCAACTTAGAAGAAGATGGAGAGAGGTGAAGCAAAACTTCTGACAAAATCGATTGCGCTCGAGAATGAGAATTCTTCTTCTTTGAGAGTTTTCCCCCTAAGTTTAGAAAAATACTTCTCTAATGGTTGTGTTAATTAGTCGATGACAGTTCCAGTGGTGGTGGGTTTTTTTTCTTCCACACAAAGCACTTCGTTAGGAAGTGGTGTTTGATGGCACGACAACACTTAAATTTTGACTTAAGCTCCCCCATAGAGCGTTTCACCTCCATCTTGTTCTAAGTTCCGTGGATTTCAGGGGGTGGTGTTAACCGACAACATTTAAAAACCTCCCTCCTCTTTTTTATACGACAACTTTACTCTCTTTATCTATTGATAAGTTATTTGTAAATAAATATTAATTTAATAAAAGCAGGTGATTATAACTATTAAAAAACCATATTCATAAGTTTGATCAAATTGAAAATTTATGAATGTGACATCAAACCATGTGGTTTAGTAGTTATTTTTGCAATCTTTCAAAAAACAAAAAAACAAAAAAAAAAACCACCCGCACCCGGGAAAATGGTCGACCCGACTCGATTTGCGTTGGTAACTGAAAGTTCGCGCTCTCCCCTCCGAGAGATAAAAGGAGTAGAATAATGAAATCACAGCACCGTTCAGGCTTCAATTTGCTTTCTTTTTTATTGAATTGGGTTTTCGAGTCCACAGGGGAACAGAGAGCGAGATCGGCTGTTACCCCATAGGAGAGGAACTTGGAATTAGATTTAGCAAAACCCACAAGTAGAGAAGTTGGGTATTGCGGCAGTGTTCTTTTGCTAGCTGGGTTTCTTCGTTCGTGCCCCGTGGTGCGTAAATCTGGTAATTATCTCCGTTTTTTTTTTTTTTGTTGTTGTTCTGGGTTGTTCTAATTTTGGCCTTGTTTTCTTGAAGTTCTTTTGTTCTGATCGAATGTTGTATTTCTGCGATGAAATTAGTGTTTGAATTTATGAATTAATTCTCATTGTAGCAACGGCGACATTTCTCCTTGTAGACTAAAATAAAACTCTAACCATATGCATTCATGGAAGCCTTTTCCAGCGTTTAAAAGGTTGGAGGACCTTCAGAAAAGGATTTTTTTTGGGTACGAATGACCCGTTCACAGGCACCATGACATTCCCCACAAATGCATGAAATCTAACGTTCTACTTACGCCAAAGATTACTATCACGTTGGGATCACCCTGTCCCTCAATGGTCATCCTAACATAATATGTTAGGTTTTTGGTGAAACATTGAAGATTGCGTCGCATTAGGGTTACGATATACAAGCTTATTGCATCAGTGTGTTTTGACAAGCAAAAGATATGATTTCATACGTTTGTGGGGTGTTTGTGGGGTGTGTCATTAATCACAAAGGTGCTTGTGAAAACACCATTTATACAAAAAAACTCTAAAAAATGTTGATGGAAAAGAAGAAATAGAGATTTTTTCTTCTTCTTGTTATTCTTTTTTTTAATCTTTTATTTTTAACTAAGAACGGACCAATGGGGTGATAAGATCATGAAAGCCAATGGTCATTCATGTAAATGCTGCATTGTTGACTTGGAATGTCACATGTTCACGAGCTTAGTTTTATTGCTTCCCGATGTCCTTCAATGGTTAATGGGCTATATTTAGGATCAAAGTTCCAGTTTTATTTTATTTTTTTAGGGGAGAGGTTCCGTTCATTGCATCAACGATGGCCTCCTCCATAACGTGACTTCTCTCTTTGGCAATGCCACATTTTTCCTCTTTAACATGGATTTTTGTCTCCCCGGTAAGATTGACAGTTGGTTGCTTGATGGGCTTAGCTGCAAAGCTTTAGGTCCTAAGGGTAATATCCTTTGGAGTTGTGCCTCTCGTTCTCTTCTTTGGTGCATTTGGAATGAGAGAAATAGTAGAATTTTTTATGATAATCTTAATTCTCTTGATTCTTTTTGGACTGTGGTGCAACACACAACTTCTTGGTGGTATACAAATTACACTAAACACTTTTGTAATTATAGTCTTTTCATGATCTTTAACAATTGGAAAGCCTTCTTGTGTTAGCTCTTCTTAGGGAAGGCTGTTAGGATTCTTCGACCTGAAACTCAGAAAAGTCCCAACTAAGAACGAGAGGCGGTACTCTGTAAATATATTGATAATCAAAAGCAAGTCTACAATGTTACCAAACTAAGAACGATTACAAGGAAAATATTAAGAAAACACCAGCTCCTTCGAGAAGGCTGGAAACTTCTCCCTCAAAGCTTCAGAAACTTATCTTCTACCCAAAAAACATACCTACAGCAATCCCAAAACATTCCTTATATATTACCCTAAAAGGGTGGGGCCCTCTAGATACTCCCAACTCTTGTTTTATTCTCTACGTGGCTAACCTGTGATTATTTTCCCTTCTTACCCTTCCTCTTGTATGTGTGAATGATTGGGGGTCTAACAATACCGCTGGGCTCGAGATTCACCTTGTCCTCAAGGTGAAAGGTGGGAAATTGTTGATTCATCGGAGACACTGATTCCCACGTGGCTTCACTATCCGGAAGTTCCTTCCATTTAACCAACCATTCATTCGCCCTTAATTCACTGCTCCGCCTTACTCCCAAAATCGTGTCGGGCCTCAACTGAAGCTCGAACTCTTCTGTTAAAACCGGTGGCATATGTTGCACCTTTTGAGTTTGGCCCAACTTGAGTTTGAGTTGGGACACATGAAAGACATTATGTATTACTGCTTCAGGAGGAAGCTCTAACCTGTACGCCACTTCCCCAATTTCTTCTATCACTCTGTACGGCCCAAAAAATCTGGGAGATAATTTCTCGCTTTTCTTCCTTGCAAGTGAACGTTGGCGATAAGGACGGAGTTTCAAATAGACTTCATCCCCTACCTTCAATTTACTTCCCGTTGCTTCAGATTTGCCAACTTCTTCATCCTATTTTGTGCTACTGTAAGATTTTCTTTTAAAGCACTAATGGTTAAATCTCTCTCCATTAGTAGTTGTCAACACTGTCATTGCTGGATTTCGCTCACCATATGATAACAAAGGAGGGGGAAGTCTGCCAAACACAATTTGGAAGGGTGTCGATTTTGTAGATGCGTGGAATGTCATGTTGTACCATAATTCGGCCCACGAAATACATTTATGTGAACGGTGGGGTTGCTCATTACAAAAACAACGCAGATACGTTTCCACACACCTATTGACCCTCTCGATTTGCCCATCTGTTTGAGGGTGAAATGCGGTGCTTCGTTTCAGTACCGTAGCCATATTGTGAATAATTCTTTCCAGAAATTACTTAAGAAAATTCTATCCTTGTCCGTGATGATAGATTTAGGAACCCCATGTTTGCTCACAATACTCTCAATAAAAATTTCAGCAACTTGTTTTGCAAAAAAAGGATGTTTTAGGGTGATAAAATGTGCAAACTTACTCAATTAGACTACCACCACCATTATGACGTCCACTCCCCCTGCCTTGGGTAATCCTTCCACAAAATCCATGGTCTAATCTTCCAAAACCATTTCCGGTAAGGGTAGCGGCTGAAGGAGGCCCGCAGGAGACACCGATTCTGTTTTGTTTCTTTGGCAAATGTCACATTGCTTCACATACTTCTTGATGTTTGTTTTCATTCCTTCCCAATGTAGTTCCCCTTTCATTCTTTTGTATGTTCTGAGAAACCCCGAATGACCTCCTAACACAGAATCATGGAAAGTATGAAGTAATGCTGGAATTATACTGGAAGTTTTAGATAAAACTAACCTTCCTTTATATAGGAGTTTGTCCTTCACCCAATGGTAATTTTTTTTCCTTCTGGATTTTCCTTCAACAACTTAATAATTTTCTGTAATTCTTGATCGGCTTCCACTTCCTTCAAGACCAAATCCACATCCACAATCCCAGGGGTCGTCATTACTGCTAGCTCTGCTGGATGTTCCACTCTCGACAACGCGTATGCGGCCTTGTTCTGAACGCCCGACTGGTAAAGAATTTTGAAATCATACCCCAATAATTTTGTTAACCATCTTTGAAATTGTGGCTGCACTTCCTTTGTTCAATCAGAAATTTCAAAGCCTTCTGATCCGAAATAATGGTGAACTTCCGGCCAAGAAGATAGTGTCCATTTTTGCACAGCCATAACTACTGTCATTAATTCTCTTTCATATATAGATTTAGCTTGTGCCCTTAGAGACAACTTTTGGCTGAAGTAAGCAATGGGTCTCGCATTCTGGGATAAAACGGCTCCTAACCCAATTCCGACATCCGTCTCAATAGTGAATGGCAAGTGAAAATCGGTAAGACCTAACACTGGAATAGAAACCATGGCTTGTTTCAATTTTTCGAAAGCTTCCGTCGCAACCTCATTCCATTTAAACCCATTCTTCTGTAGTAGTTTAGTCAACGACGCGACTATGTTTCTGTACCCCTTCACAAACCGTCTATAATATCTCGTTAACCTAAGAAATCCCCTCAAGCTGGAGACGTCTTTTGGTTGGGGCCAGTTTACCATAGCTTTTACTTTTTCGCCATCAGCTTCCACGCCCCGTCTAGAAATCCAATGACCTAGGTACTGGATTTTGGAGTGTCCGATAACACATATCTTTTTATTCGCTAATAGGAAATTGTCTTGCAATACCAAAAACACCATTCCCAAATGTCTTTCGTGCTCCGTCATATCTGTACTATAAATTAGAATGTCATAAAAAAAAACTAATACAAATCTTCTCAGGAAAGGACGAAAAACCTGATTCATTAATGACTGGAACGTGGCCGGAGGCCCGGAGCGTTCGTAAGACCGAACAACATAACTAGGAACTCGTAGTGCCCTTCATGTGTGCGAATAGCTGTTTTTTCAATATCTTCTTCCCTCATTCTGATTTGGTGATATCCTGAACGCAAATCTAACTTCGAGAAAACGACCGCTCCATGTAGTTCGTCCAACAATTCCTCAATTACGGGTATGGGGAACTTATCCGCTACTGTCACCTGATTCAGCTTTCGGTAGTCTATGCAAAATCTCCATCCCCATCTTTTTTTTTCACTAACAATACAAGACTTGAATAAGGGCTACGACTTGGTCGAATAATTTGGGCTTGTAGCGTTTCTATCACTAGTTTTTCAATTTCTTCCTTCTGGATGTGTCCGTATTTGTAAGGCCGCACATTAATCGGTTTCTGTCCCTCAAGAGTCAATATGCAATGATCCACAACTCTTTTGGGTGGAAGCTCTTTTGGTGTTGTAACAATTTCTGCATACTGTTTTAACAAGTTTTGTATCATGGACCGTTCTTCTCCCTCTCCCTTTTCTTCGGTTTCCTCCTAGGGTCCATGGAATTCCTCCCTTTCTTTATTCTAAACTTCTACTAAGAATCCCTGGTCATCTTCGTCCTATGTCTTTGTGATGGTCTTAAGGGAACATTCTGTCCTAGTCAGCGACGGGTCCCCTCGAAGAATGACCGGATGATTTCCTGACATAAACGCCATCGTCCTTGTCGGCCAGTGCGCTCCCATAAAGCCGGTTGTACATAACCACTACATCCCAAGAATCATATCCATCGTACCCAGTTCAATGGCCAAGAGGTCGGTGACGATCACTATTTCAGGTATCGATCCTTTTACAGACCCCTCTGCCCTGTCTTGCGGTTCCATCCCCAATTGTCACACCAAAACTGGAGTTTCTTTCAATTATTAATTCCAAATCATCCACTAACCTCTGATGAATGAAATTGTGTGTCGCGCCGCTATCGATCATTATGATTACTTCTCTGCCCTTCACAGTTCCCTTTAATTTTAGGGTGCCCTTTGCCGTGAACCCCATGACAGACCGTAATCCAACCTCTTTATTCGTCAGAATCTCTAACGTCTTCAGTTCAACGATTTTCGATTCCGATTCGCCGGTGTCCCCAACATTAATCCACTCTCTTCTTCGTTCATGATAAAGAGCATCAACTCGCGATTTTCCTTGATTTTGCAACGATGGCCGTGGGAGGATTTTTCATTGCACCTAAAGCAGAGCCCCTGTCGAGATGAGCTCGGAATTTGTTGTCGACAATCTTTTGATCGGCGGTTCCCCTCTCCCGTAATTTCCCCTAATTGGAATCGTCACTTGTCTCGTTGGAAGATCGTTTTTCTTTGGGGTGACCTTCTCTGTATTATAATTTAACCTTGTAGGTTGGGCCTCCACCTTTCCCGGCCCATTATTGCCCCATTCACTATGGGCTAATTTTAAAGCTATATTTCGGTCATTCACCAATTGGGCTTCTTTCATACACGCCTCAAGTGATTTAGGGTGTCTACTAACAACTTCCATCTGAAGTGACGGCTCCAAACCAGTGACGAATGCATCGATGAGAACACTCTTCGCCATGTTCGGCAAAGGAGCAGAGTAATTCAAAATTTTTTTCACGTAATCATTGTATGACCCATCTTGGGTAATCCGTATCACTCGAGCTCCCAGACTACCCTCTCTCGATTCTCTGAAGTGCTCAAACATTCTCTCCTTCAAATCTTCCCACGACGTCACCTTCTTCCGGTTATTACTCCATCGAAACCAGTTCACCTCGTCTTGGGCAAAGCTCACCACTGCTACTTTCACCTTCTCCGAATCTCCCAGCTCATTGATCTCAAAAAAAATGTTCTGCACGATACACCCACGCTTCCGGATTCTCACCTGCGAATATCGTCATTTCCAACTTCTTGTACTTACTTCGGTCAGATGATCCGGAACTGGTTTCAGTCACGGTTTCCAACTCCTGCTCACCTACTTTCCCCTTAAGTTTCAAAGAAGATCCCTCAGAAACACATGATTCATCCCTTTTTCGATAAGTATTATTTTCTTTCATTTCTTCCGTTAAACGATCTACTGCTTTCTTCATTTCTAACATCAATTCTTTTAAACTTAGCACTTCTTTCTCTGTCGATTCCATCCGCTCTTCCAATTGTTTCTGTGCCATTGATCGAGTTCTAGTCCCTAGGATTTTTTTTGGGCTTTGATACCAATTTGTTCGGATTCTTCGCCCTGAAACTCAGAAAAAGTCCCAACAATAGACAAAACAGAGGCGGTACTCTGTAAATATATTGATAATCAAAAGCAAGTCTACAATGTTACCAAACTAAGAACGATTACAAGGAAAATATTAAGAAAACACCAGCTCCTTCGAGAAGGCTGGAAACTTCTCCCTCAAAGCTTCAGAAACTTATCTTCTACCCAAAAAACATACCTACAGCAATCCCAAAACATTCCTTATATATTACCCTAAAAGGGTGGGGCCCTCTAGGATACTCCCACCACTTGTTTTATTCTCTACGTGGCTAACCGTGATTATTTTTCCCTTCTTACCCTTCCTCTTGTATGTGTGAATGATTGGGGGTCTAACAAAGGCCTTCTTGTCCCCTGCCCTTAGGTTGTTCTTTTGTCTTGCTTTAATATATTTGTCCCTTATCCAAAAAAACATTCTTTATTGATTATTTTTTCTATTTTGATCAAGGGTCATGCCATGTTTTAGCTCGGGACTTCTGGATTTCCTCTTCAAGACAAAGCCCTCAATGTGCCTTCAGCTGTTACAGACTTCCATTACACTAAACATAAGTTCCAAATCCAGCTAATTTCAAATCTCCAAGAGCAACTATGTCACTCACATGTAATGATTCTACGGAGAGGATTCAAAGGTTGAATATTGAAAATGGTGATTTTTTTCCACATGTGGAGCTACTTAAATATAAAAGACGTAAAGTCTCTGTTGTTCGAGATTTCCCTCCTGGCTGTGGTCGAAGTTTTTTGCAAAACAATTCAACTGCAGTAAAAGGTGTGATAGGTGATATAATTGAGAGTCCTCTCTCAGTGCATCATGAAGTGTTGAGAAGCGTGGAGATGCCAAATGCAAATACCACTTTAGAAGCTACCACAAAAGGAACTAATATTTCTTGCCTAGAAGTTGTGCACAATACAGTGAATGCTGAATCATCATTGTTGAATAAGGATTTGGAAGGCGAAGATGAACCGTTTAAAAATATAAAAAATTCTGTTGGAGATGAACCTTCTTTGAAAGATTTGCATGGAGTGGTTGTTTCTGGCACAGGGGAAGGGGTACTTGAGCCCAGTAAGTTTGGACCATGCTCACCACCTGATGACACTACCTTTGTTTCTAATGGCAAGGACGTGAAAAAAGTTGTGGTTAGAAAATACCCTCCTAGAAGAAAAGTTTCGGCTATTAGAGATTTTCCTCCCTTTTGTGGCCAAAATGCCCCTCCTTTATCCGAAAAGGAGGATTCCCTCGTGATTGTCTCTCAGAATAATTTCGGGCATCAGTATAAGCTATCGAAATTGGATAAGGATGATGAGTGTGTGGGAAATAATGCTCTCAAAGAAGAACACAATATTGAATTGGTAGAGGATGTGACCAAGTTAACCGTGGATAAAATTTGTACTGATTTGATGGTGGAACCTATTAAAGCAACAAAGATGGCTGATAAATGTGGTTCAAACAACAAATGTACATCAGAACAGACAAAAACTTCTTGTAGTGATCAATTCAAGTTTGATAAGAAGCGTAAGAGCACTCTAAATGTGGTGAAGGAAACTATGGAGGAAAAGTTGGAGAAGGAAATAGAGGTTTACACAGGAGAGGCGCCTTCGGAAGAAAATATTTCAGATATTCCTTCCCATCAGAAGAAATTGAAACTTGTACCTTGTGAGCAAACTCTTGCAGCTGAGAGACCTGTTGTGTTAGGTCTTATGGCTTCATCGACTTGTCCTTGGAGGCAAGGCAAATTAAACGTCAAGCCCTCTCCAGGAGGTGGCTCAAATGGGAAAAAAGTGAAGAAGTGTGACTTGAGGCAACTGGAGAAAACAAAATCAACTTTCAAAAAGGAGGATGGAAAAGAGTATCAGAAAAATTCTTCAAAGAAGACATCTATCGTTGAAAAAGATGTTAATGGGAATATGCATCAGCTAATTATTGCGGGTAGCATGGACACAAGTATCAATGATGATGACAATAACGATTCTCATGTGAATCATAGATCCAATAATACTGATGTGAGCCTTATTCCATTTTCTCAAATTAGTGAAAGTGGAAGTGAGCAAGGTAGTGATCCTAAAGGTACTAGGACTAGAGTAAGGGAGACATTGCGACTTTTCCAAGCTGTATGTAGGAAGCTCTTGCAAGAAGAAGAAGCTGGAAAAAAGGTCCAAGGAAGTGCACCTAGGAGGATTGATTTTATTGCAGCAAAAATTCTTAAGGATAAAGGGAAATATGTTAATGTGTGTAAACAAATTTTAGGACCAGTCCCAGGAGTTGAAGTTGGTGATGAGTTTCGATATAGGATAGAACTTAATATTATAGGACTTCATCGCCAAACTCAGGGTGGGATAGATTATGTGAAGTGCGGTCAAAAGATCCTTGCTACTAGTATTGTTGCTTCGGGGGGCTATGCTAATAACCTTGATAACTCGGATGTCTTGATTTACACAGGACAAGGAGGAAATATGATGCATTCAGACAAAAAACCTGAAGACCAAAAGCTTGAACGAGGAAACCTTGCATTGAAGAATAGTTTTGATGAAAAGAGTCCTGTTAGAGTGATTCGTGGCTCTGAGTCATCTGATGGAAGAACATATGTCTATGATGGGCTATATTTGGTGGAGAAATGGTGGCAAGATATGGGTCCTCATGGTAAGCTTATATTCAAGTTTCAGTTGTGTCGAATCCCAGGTCAGCCTGAACTTGCTTGGAAAGAAATAAAGAGGTCTAAAAAGTTCAAAGTAAGAGAAGGTCTTTGCGTTGATGATATTTCTCAAGGGAAAGAATCAACTCCTATTTGTGCAGTGAACATCATAGACAATGAGAAGCCACCACCATTTAATTACATCACTAAAATGATATATCCTGATTGGTGTCGCCCACTTCCTCTCAAGGGTTGTGATTGTACAAACGGGTGCTCAGATTCTGAGAGATGTCATTGTGCGGTCCTAAATGGAGGAGAGATCCCATTTAATCATAATGGGGCAATTGTTGAGGCAAAGGCTCTTGTCTATGAGTGTGGTCCTTCATGCAAGTGTCCTCCTTCTTGTCATAATCGAGTTAGTCAACGTGGCATCAAATTTCAACTGGAGATTTTTAAAACCAAATCAAGGGGATGGGGTGTGAGATCCCTAAATTCAATCCCCTCAGGAAGCTTTATTTGTGAGTATATAGGGGAGCTTCTTGAGGATAAGGAGGCAGACCAGAGAACTGGTAATGACGAGTACTTGTTTGATATTGGGAATAACTACAGCGACAATTCTCTTTGGGATGGACTTTCAACCCTCTTGCCCGATGCACAAGCGAATGCTTGTGATATCGTGGAGGATGGCAGTTTTACCATTGATGCGGCAAGCTATGGGAATATTGGGAGATTTATCAACCATAGTTGCACACCCAATCTTTATGCCCAAAATGTGCTTTATGATCATGAGGATAAGAGAATTCCGCATATTATGTTCTTTGCCGCCGAGAATATTCCTCCTTTACAAGAACTGTCTTACCATTACAACTATATGATGGATCAAGTTCGTGATTCCGATGGAAATATTAAAAAGAAGAGATGTCATTGTGGTTCTGCAGAATGTACTGGTTGGATGTATTGAGTTTGAACCAGGATATTTCAATCAATCAACAGGACTGCATGTTTCTTCTTAGGTAAGTTCCGATTTTGATAAATCCCTTTGTTTTATAATCCTATCTTTTCTTCATTTCTATGTTTTATTTCTATGGTCTTGGTATATATGCATGCATGGCTCATTAGCTCAATTGAGAGTTGACTCAAGCTATTGACACGATTCCATTGCTATTAAATTTCGGATTTTATATATGTTCTGTCATCTGTGGGAATTTTTCTTGAGGTCCCCCATCATCTCCCTTGGTTAGTTGCCCTAATTTGATCTCCTTTGTTTCAAATCAATCTGTTTATCACAACAACATATTTTTTATAGAATACCAAAATATCCTAGTTATTAATGCCAATGGGAGGAGCATAGTGAACATCAAATTGGAAAGAATTTTGGTATGTTCTGGTTCGTGCTCCATAAAGATGGAAAGCAATTATTCCCAATTGTTTTCCAATTATTCCCAATTATTTTCGAAATACTTTAGGCTTTGGGAACGACTAGAAATTCTGGGAATGTATGTTAAGGAAGGGAAGTTGACAACTTTTACTATGCATCTAGACTTTAAAGAAGAATCATATGGTTGTATAACATTTGACATTGAAGATTTTATAAGGTATTTAGTACCCTAAGTAGGAGAGTCTACTGTTTGAACCCTGAATCTAAAGACATTGAGATGAAATATCTTGCGATGTGGCATGGGTCCTTTTGCACTACATTTTTTTTATATTTGTGAGTGTTCGGGTCAGCTTACACACACCTCGACTAATCTCACTGGACAACCCTTCTGACCTGACAACATTTGGGTGTCAAAGAAACTCGTAAGAAATTAATTCCATAGGTAGGTGGCCACCATGGATTGAACCCATGATCTTTTAGTAAGTTATTGACTTGGCCTCCCACTCTCACTTTTCTCTCTTCCCATCATCTCCCTTGGCACAACTCTATTTTTCCTACTTGGATAACTTTTCTTTACTCAATTTTAGCATCTAAGTACATAAAAAGTTTGGATACATAGCCCTCCCAAATTGTTTATACCTAGATTTGGATGATTGTAGGGGTTGGTAATGGTACAAGTTCCCCTAATTTCCTCTGGATTCGATTTGATTTTTGGAAGGAGTGGATTCTTTAGGCTTGGTATTGGATGTGCTAGGTCCTGTATAGTCTTGTGATCCTTCAGTGTTAGTCTTTTTGTAGGAAGATGGTTGTCTTTCCTATGGAGTCCTGTGATTGGTCCATCTTTTATCCTACTGCTCCTTGTCTTCCTCAATTGTTGTATTGTAACATATTGCTTCAGCACGGTAAATCATGGGTTAGAGCTGGATTTTATATGATTTCCTCTCTAAGTCCGTCAATGTGACTTGCATTGTTGATTCTCACTCAGCCAAATTGTTTCCTGCATTTAGTTGATGAAATTCCTCAGTGTAGTTTGGCCTCAACTGACCTTACCCTTGTTTGGGATTTTGGAATTCATTGTCCAGTAGTTGTTCTTGTTCACAGTTTATAGTTAAGAATCAATTCTTCCATCTATGGCCAACTTTGGATGGGGTGCTTTTCATTATTCTGTTTGTTTGAAGTTGGTCCCACCAAACATATGCACCACTTTGGAGTTTCAACGCCACAAGGTTTATTTTGTTTCCTTTCCACCGTCTGAACTTTTGGTCTTCAGGTTTTTTTGTCTAAATGCTCTCATAAACTGTTTATGATGTAGCCTAAGTAACCTCAAGGAGAAATCCTCCGAGAATCAAGATTGTAAATCTTTTATTATAATGAATAATGTGCTTCATACAAGAGGGGAAGACTTCATCTATGGCCAATTTACTGTTTTTTCTTAAGCTTGTTTAGAAGCTGAGATATTCCTATATTGCTTCCTTTAGTTTGGAGATGATGAGGACGCTAAGGGGGTGTCAACCTAATTGAGATATCTGGGTGCGCCTGCTGATCCTAGTTTTCTACTTAGCTCTTAGATAATCCTTTTGTACTTGAGCTATTCTATTAATAAAATATTACTGTTTCCGTTTAAAAAAAAATGTACTTCATACAAGAGGGGAAGACTTCATACAAGAGGGGAATACTTTAATTCATCAACTCCCAATCTTTACATTGCTTTCTTGAAAAATGGGTTTGATTAGATCGTTGGGCCCTTTTTCGATATTGCCGCCTTCTTTCTCCGTCCCAAACTGCCTTAGAAATGTCATTGGAGTCACTGGAATCACTAGAATCAATTTCCGATGTGGACAATGATAGGTTTTTTGAGAAAATCGAACATGGGCAAAATTAGCATGTTGGAATTTTTCTTCGGAATCACTTGAATCAGAATTCCAGCACTGTTTTTGGAAGTAAAATTGATTTTCTTGCCTGTACAAACTGCTGTATTTTATCTTGGACATCTTTGATCGGTAATATTCCATTCTTGCAAAATCTTGAAAAATCTTTGGTTTCTTCTTTTTTTTTCTTGGAACTTTAAAGGTTCTCTCTTGTTAGATGAGTGTTGTTGGGCAACGAGCACAACTCACAAAGCTCTCTCTTGTGATTGGCGTCACCAAAAGTTTCCTGGTCTACCACTAGTGGCAGTCAAAATTGGCCCAGACGGTCACTGTGATATCAGATTGATGTAGTCTAAGGAACCTCAAAGGAGAAATCCTCCAAGAATCAAGATTGTAAATCTTTTATTAGAATGTTATACGTGAAAACTAGCATGACGACTAAAACGTCTCTCATGGACATTCATTTTTCCAAAAGGGCTGAAATGATTAAACAGGAGTAGTATTGTGGACGTTTTGAGAAGATGATGGCGCCCGGTTTATTGTAAAATAAGGATTAAACCAGAGTCGACGGTGGAGGAATATTGTGGACGTTTTGAGAAGATGATGGTGCCGGTTTCTCATTTCATAGACGAATTATTGCTGGAAACTTTAGGTTTGGATCCGATTATTAAAGCCGAACTGGAGTGTTGGGAGTCCATGACTTTGAACTCAGTAGTGGAAAAGGCCCAAAGAATCGAGAATAAGAAAATAGCCCGAGAAGAGAAAAAGAGAGAAAATATAGGGCCTAGCCCAGTTAGAGCACCCTAAAATGAAATTATCAAAGAGCCATAACGGAAGGAAGCGAAAGGAGAGTACCTACCATGCGTACGATCACCTTGACAAATGTCGCGCCGACGATAGTTAAAAGGGAAACACTAGGCAGACGACTAACAAATGCAGATTTTAAGAGCCGCAGAGATATAGGGGCTATGCTTTCGTTGCAATGAAAAGTTCTTTGTTGGGCACCAGTGCAAAGCAAAAGATAAGAAGGGTGAGGATGTTTGTTATAGACGACAACAGAAATGAAGTAGAGATATTCGATGACATGGAACCGCGTGAGGAGGAGACCCTAAATTGCAAACAGCAGAAGTGGTTGATGCCGTAGAATTATCGTTGAACTCCGTAATGAGATTTTCGTCACCAGGAACCCTAAAATGAAAAGGTTACTCACAATTTCATTGTGCTTAGGGTGGTTGAGGAATTGAAACTATCTCTGATAGAAACGACACACTTCGGAGTAATTGATCCAAGTTTGAGCTTCCTCCAAAACAAAACATCTGCATTAATCTATGAGTTTCCAGGAAAACTAGAGCATAGAGTTCAATAAGCCGGGAAGTCAAAATAGGGTCAAGAATTTTAGAGTTGAGACATGGCTGTGAAGAATGACCACAATCTGATAAGAGATAATAGCCTGAAGGTCATCTTGAAAATACTAGTTAAGGTATACATCTTGACCACAACTCTACCTTGTTTTAATTAGAGGACTAATGAAAAAGCAATTTTAAAGGCTGAAGATTAAAATGAAACACATAAAAGACCGAAGGATCTAGTACAAGTTATCATATGAACCTATAAAGCAGGCACTTGTAAAATAGCCAAATGTCAGTGTCAGACTTGTCAAATACCGGTGCACTTTGACACTCCAAACATGTGTCTGACGTGCTAATTTGTATTTTTTTGACACGTGGGCTGGGGCACATGGGGCCATAAAGATATGAGATAATTAACATTCTTTAGTAGTGTAAGTTAGCCTACATAAGTCAAACCCTATTTGGCCCCTTCAAGCGTTTGAGTTTCTCAGCAAAATCCATCCAGCTTCAATATCATGATTTCTTAGTTACCACCAGCTCCGGAAGGCAAAATCTGTCTTCTACAGCCTCTTAATTTTTTAGGCTTATTGCTTCTCGGTTTGTCATCTTTTATCTCTTATCTTTTTATGATTCGTTTTGAATATTCTTTTGATTTTTAGGGCAGAAATTTATGTTAAAACCACTGAATGCTCTTAATAAGTCAAAATATGCACTCATTAGTGACTTTGTTCTTGTTCACCTACGGGATGTTATTGTGCATGTACCTCCATGTGATGACTGAGATGTAATGTTCTTCTCTTCACGTACTTAAAAACAAAATATTCTTCTCTTCGCAGGTAGAAGAATGGCTTGGAAACTCGCCATTTTTTTTAGTAGCTGTTGTGCAGCCTACTTTTGATCTGTCTTTGAGGCAGAAGTTGCCAGCTTGTGCTATTTCGAGTTGAAGTTACATTCAGAAATTAAAGAAAACCATGTACATGGTTCCATTGGAGTATTGTTTTAGTGGCAATGTGATGAAAAGAATGGCTTTGCTTGACACAACAGGCATGGCTGTGATTACAGGGTCAGGGCGGCGCTCGGGTCTCATTGAGGGTGTATCTAACTCATCTGTTGTTGCAAAGATTTTAGTGCGCACACACAGATATATGTTACCATCTTACAATTTTCGAGTTGCAAAACATGAGTTTGAATTTTTTATTTTAAATGGAGATACTTTGGCCTTTTATGACAACTTTTTCTCAGGTGCAAATTGCAACTTTTCCCTCTCAAATATATCTATACTATGTTTTGTTTGGAGGAAAAAGGTAATATATGTATACCCTTAGCATGTATATTCCAAAAAAATAGTTTATCTATGTCTCTTTTTAATATCAATATAGAGGAAATGCATAATGTTCGTAAATGTCATTAAATTAATTAATGTAATACTATTAAATAAAAAAAAAAACAGATGTTGACTTGTCAATTTAATTATTTTTCATGAATTTAATGCCTTGATTTTATTTCAAGAATTATCAATGAATATTTTAATGCTAAAATATAATGAACTTGACATGTAAATTTGAACAACAATCATAAGCTTGGTAAACTTTTGTGTCGCTGTAAAATCTGAAAAAATATTTTTTACATTTTTTTGAATTCAATATCAACGTAAAGAATGAATCTACATTTTTATTATATAGTAAAAAATTCAATCAAACACGAAAATATAAAATATAAGCATCATTAATGTTGATCTTAATAAGAAATATTTAACTTGTTCATAAAAGTATAGAATATTTATTTACTTTTTTTTTTCATTTATGTTTTTAGAATTTTTTTACACATATCCTTAATATTTTCACCAATATTTTTTTGTTAAATTGAGATTCAAATGTTCGTCACCATCTGACTTTTCAAACCTGCCTGTAACAATGACTGATATTTATTCATTGTATGAACCATGTGTTCTAAGTCAATAAATTTGAAAAGATTGTTCCTCTACACGAGAAGGGAGAATTTTTACTGCACATTGGGATAATTTGAAGATACAACATATCACATAAAAGGCAAGAGTTTCTTGGTTGAAGATGACCAAAACAGAATGCTTCAATTTTCTTGGTTGAAGTTGAACATCAATCAATCAGTTTTCCTTTTTGTAACATTGTTCTAGAGCCTGTAATATAATTCAGAAAGTTCCTCAGATACTGGAAGTCGATAAGCTTGCAATAAACTCACAGATCATTTCCTGTGTCCAAATACTGCTCGAGGATTCCAAATTTCAGTTCTCAGATACTACCCAGTATTTGCACAAACTTCAATCTGAGAAAGTAGGAACAGTGTATTAGATGGCCGTTAAACCCCCAAATGAAAGATTTTGAAAATTTTACAATAGAAAAGCTAGAACAGTAGAGAGTAGTTAACGTTTCTCCATATTATTTGGTTTATAAGACTCGGTGTTCATGTCCTCAATTAACAACCAGCCCATGAACAAGAAGAACAAGTAACGTGTTAAATCAACCAGCCCATGAACAAGAAGAACAAGTAACGTATTAAATCACTGAATATTCAAAAGCATAAAAATTGATAAGTAAAGTTATTAAATATTATATCATCTAACATTTCTCCTCTTGAAATATGCAGAACTCAACGTCAATAAATTTTAATCAAGTGGAAATAACGTTGCAAAGGTTTGAACACAGTGCCTCATAGACCACCTATCGTGATATCATCTTAAACCACCGATTGACACAAAAGTTCAAACTGATGAGTGAAGGTAAATTTAATATTATATCATCTAACACGGTGCATGGTGCATAATCATAATGTAGAACTTTACCTTGGTATTGTTTTACCAATCCACATGTTTCTATACTAAATCAGTTGTGCCTTTTTTAGGTCAGATACAACTCCCCGGTCCTCAGTTGTTCTTTCGTTGTATAGAACCTGATGAAAGTAAATGATATTCAATTAATGCACATTCGCAATAAAACATGATAAATTAGTATACTTTGCAATTCAGATACCTTATCTATGATACCATATTCAACTGCTTCGCTGGGACTAAAATATTTTGGCCGACTAATATCAGCTTCAATCTCCTCAGTCGACTTTCCAATATGCTTGGCATAAAGCTTAACCTTCAATGTCGATTTTAAAAAGGTAAGAACTGTGAGTTCACTCACCTATGCTTGTTTCGAGGGAACAATGTAAAGTTTTAAATTTCTAAAAATAATCCTATACACGAGTAATGACTTCTTTTCAAATTTCGAAGGCATTGATGGTACACTACTGAACCAAGCTGCTGTTCTTAGGTTGGATGTTAATGTCATGGAGTTTCTGGCTAGAAATAGTAGAAATTTTCAACACTGTTTTAGAAGTTGAGAGGATTTTTTGGTTTGTTCACTTTTTTAGCCACTTCTTGTACCTATCTTTACAGCATTTTTGCAACTAACCCTTATTGGTAATCTAAATAGGGTATTTCCTGCTGTAAATCCTAATTTGAGCTAGGAGCATGCTTCCCTGTCTTTTCCCTTTCTATAACCAGTCTTTGTTTCTTTTAAAAGAATTACTGGGTGTCTAGCTTACGTGTAACGATAATTCTCACAAGACAACCACTAACACATTTGGTTGCTAAAGTAACTCACGGGTAGACTGCCACCATAGCTTGAAGTTGAACCCAGCCAATTGAACTGCAGTGGTTATCACCTCTTATCTTTATTTCATACATGGTTTTACTTTTGGTTTCTTATCCAAAGATAAATCCCAGCCAATTGACCTCCAGTGTACCCTAAACCCTCATTTCAGGAAGGAAGAAAACAAGGACTAGTATGGGAATGAAGAAAGCAAATCCAGAGCACAAACTTCAACCATGATCTTACCAATTCTGCCTTCACATTCCGTACTTCTTTTCTAGCAAGCTCAACGTCTGTCGCTTGACCCTGAAACCTTGCAATTGGCTGCAGATTGAAGGAGAAAAAAAAAAAATCAAAAACAAAAAAAAAAAAATTCTAAAACTCCACAAAAGTATATCAAAAGACCACCTAACCAGTAGTAACACAAGTTTACTCAAGATACAAACACCATTCTGAAGTTCGAAAATGAGTAGAAGAATAAGGATGAAAAAAAAAGATATCCCTTGATGATAGAATACCTGCTTAATCATTATTGTTGATGAGGGCAATGCAGAACGGTTTCCCTGAGCACCAGCTGCCAAAAGAAGTGCTGCTTCTCCCCAAGCGTTACCAACGCATAATGTGAATATAGGAGGCTTAACATAACTGCAGTGAAGAGGAATACTAAGTCATGAACATTAAACAATTTTCGTTGGGTCCTCAACATGTCTTGAATGCCAATAAAAGAAAGATTCGAAAGAACAAAATACCAAACGGACTATAAATAAAAATTCACATCCGACCTCATAACATCATATATTGCAAATGCTTCAGTCTCATAGCCCAACTTCTCGCCACCCTGGAAAATACAAGCACTTCATTATGATCTACTATCACATGGAAAAGGTCATAAGGTTAATAATCGTTTTTCTGCAGGACTTGAAGTTGACAAACATTTTCCTATAAAATAGTAAGCTTCATCAAACTTTTAGATGTTTTACTTTAATAAGAAAGGCTATGAAAACTGTAAGTGATTAGCACAACAAAGATCTCTGCCCGTTGCTTGCATCACAATCATTAAAAAACCAAGGTTAAAAGTATTACCACAAAGTTTAAGCTAGATAAAAGAGAACAAAACGACATAAAACTTTAGAACATAGTTAACCTTTGTTGTCCCCGTGGAGTTAATATAAAGATAAATAGGCTTTGCTTCATCCTCATACTGAAGGTAAAGAAATTCAGCAAGTATCAACTCTGTGACAGAAGGGACAAGAGACATGCCCAAGTATACAATTCGATTCTTGAATAAATAAGAGGCCAAATCTGGAGGAGGTTGCTCCCATGCACTTCCCCTTGAAAATGGAATAACCTGTTCAAAGAAATCAGGTAGATATGATACAAGAGGCCAGCAAGAATAGACAGTGGTTCTGAAAAGAACATTTACAGTTTAAGGAAGGCCGTTAACAGTAAGAATCATCGTTTAAATTTAAAAAAGAGCAAGTTCATTCGAGCCCCCATATACATTAATAGGTAGTTAAGTGACAAGTAACTTTTCCAACAGGGACTACTTTTTAGACTCCACTATAATCTCCCGACCTATTTGAGAATGAGTCTTTCATTTGTAGGTATTTGAGCACACCACTAAGTAAACAGCTGTCTAATTTTCACAAAGCATAGCACAAATCCTCCAAAAGAGGACTAGTAAACCACAATATAGTAAACCAAAGTAATAGGAGAACAAATAAGCAACATTTTTTTTTTCAAACAAATTCAATTGATGTATGAAAGTTACAAAAGAAGGGCATATGCCCAAACTAAAGATGTTACAAAAGAATTGATTAGCACCAAGAAATATTAAGAGTTGTACATCATAAGGGAAGAACTCTTCAGCTTCAGAGTGGAATTTAAATTTGTTTCAATAAATAAGCAACAAAATTTCAAACCAATATCGCAAGCTTTCACCTAAACAAAACAAGCTTTCACCTAAACAAACTCATAAACTATAATTTAGTTAACCCACCCAAGTAGTTGAAAGAACAAATAAGCAACAAAACTTCAAACCAATATCCAAATAACACCGGAAGCGCAGAAAAGTTCAGGCATTTACCATAGTAACAACACCCCGTTTTCCCTTGGATCCAGGGTAGGAATTCGGATTAAGCGAAGAAGGCCGGAGCTTCACGCCGGAAAATTCCCCGGAGACGCTGCCACCGGCGAATGGGATGCGAAAATTAGTGCAAAGCGGAGCCGTTCTGACAGAGGATGACGAGAAGGACAAGGTCCGGTTCGATTTTCCATTATGGGAAGAAGTAATCAATGGCGATATTCGGTTGGTAAGTGCGAAGCTGGAGGCAGTAGTGGCGACCTCCATGGCTTGGGAAACCTTGAAGCAGAGCGATAATCCGAAACGGAGAACAGAAGAAGCCAAAGATAGAGAAGAGCGAAAGTGGAAAATTTGTGGGCTTTTGAAGGTATTGGGCTAGGCCCAGCCCAAATAATTTGTTTTTCAAACGGAGATTTTGAATATATTTTTTCAAAAAATTATATATCACCTGTACGATAACATCGATAAATATATCATAAAATTTTGTTATATTTATAATTTTTTAAAAATATTTTTATATATGAGTTTTGAACCTTCATTTGATTTTTAGATTCTCAAATGTTATTACTATTGAAATTTTTGTGTTTTGTTTATATTTAGTGGTTAGGTTTCAATATTCATGCTTTCCAATGTCAGTTAAGCTAAGTTCGTGTTGGTATTTATTATTATTATATAAAAAAGAGAATTATTATAAATGACAAAACGATTGAAAATATTAACAAAATAATACAAAATATCATATTCTATTAATGATAGACACATATATCTATCATTGATAGAATTTGAAAGTTTGTTATATTTTGTAAATATTTTGTTTTATTTTATTATATTTAAAAATTCTTCATTAATTAATTATATATTTATTGTATCATAAACTGATTATAAAGGATTATATCATTAATTATAACTATGTTTCAAATTAGATTGTATAATACGAAAGAATCAATTTATTTGAATATGAATCAAATAGTTAATTAATTGGAATGAAATTTTGGGTTAAAGAGAGAATTTTGCCTTTGCATAAGATTCAATAAATAATATAATTAAAACTAAATTTTAATAAAACCTAATTAAAGTTTATTCAAAGGACTACAACATGTGTATAATCCCTTTCTCCCTTCTCTTCATCCTTTTCCCACTCTTATGTATGTTGTTGCTTAACCCTTAAAATTAGAACATGTTTGCTTTTTGTAATTTACTTCATATTTTTATGAATTTTGATTTCTAATTAAAACCAAATAAGAGATGTTAATTATATGGGATTCGATTCTATTAAAGTATTGGAGTTAAATTATTATCAACTAACGATGTTATTTTTTTTCTTCGAGTTATTGAACTTTAAACCTTAAACATCAATACACGACAGTGAACGAATAAATTTAGACATCAAATTTAGATATTAAATGTGCGACATTGAGAAGTAGAAGTGTGGAAGTAAGAGTTGTGAACTTCACTCCTTGTTTGGTTTTAGAAGTTGATGGATTCTACTATTAAAAACACATCAATTTTGTATCTTATCAACTCTTTCACCAAGAGTTGCGGGAACTTCGTAAAATGTTGCTTTTAAAGAAAAAACTATAATAAGTAAAGATGTGTGGTTAGGGACAAAATGGTATTTTAAGAAAAATATATATTAGTTTAGTAGTAAAATGACAGGTACATGTACAAGTGCCAAGCTTCCCCATCCATCGTAATTACAAGGCTGAGGATAGAGCTTAGAGCAGAAGCTCTCTCCCTCCCTTCTCCATAACAACAATGTCTTCCATGGCTTTGTTTTCTCCTTCATCCCATCTTTCTACTCTCTCTCCTTCTTCACACCACACAACCCATTTTTCCTTCAGACCCTTTTCTTCTCTCAGAACCAGAAACCCTTCTTCTTCTTCCTCTCTCTTCACTATCAGGGCCACTGCTGACAATGGTGCAGGAATTTCAGGTGGTTCAGCCACTGTTGCTGTAGAAACCGCCGTCGAACAGAAGGATCCGGAGCTAGCAAAGGTTGTACCGGAAGAGCAAGAGAGCCTCGCCGGAACCAATGGGTCGGTGGCGGCTGCTGAAGAAGTTGTCGAGGTGGTTAGCAAATTTGAAGACCCTAAATGGGTTAATGGGACTTGGGATTTGAATCAGTTCCAGAAAAATGGAAGTACTGATTGGGATGCTGTTATTGATGCTGGTAACATTCATTAGAGAAATCATTAAACTATTCTGTTCTTTTTTTTTTTTTTTTGGGGGGGGGGGGGGGACCCCTAAATTCTCTGTTTCTTTTTCTTCTAATCACACAACTAAATCTAGGTGTATAATGGGGGTACATTGGAAATTGACAAATAGATACATGCAATGTCTGAAATGCATTTTTTGGGGAAATCTGGATTCTGCAAGTTTTGATGATGTTCAAATTGTAATGTTATTTCTTGGTTATGCTTGAGAATTTACTTGATCTTTTCATCAGAGGCTAGGAGGAGGAAATGGTTGGAAAACAATCCAGAATCATCAAGTAATGAGGACCCTGTGGTGTTTGACACATCCATAGTTCCTTGGTGGGCTTGGATTAAGCGCTACCATCTGCCAGAGGCTGAGCTACTCAATGGTATAATATTAACATATTTGTATGATTCTTTTGTCATGATTTCTTAAAGCTTGTGTGAGTGAAATAAGGTTAAAACATGTGTGTATGCATCTTTTTTCTAAACGAGCTTGGTAATTGATATTGAGATTGGAGGTTCAAATCCACATTCTCCATCTGTACTAAAAAGGGTGATCGGTAAGGCAACATTGAGTGTGATTTTGAAATGATTAAATCACTCCAAAACATGTTTTTTAATGATTCAAAATCAATTCGATTGCAGGAAACTTGTGCTTAAAAGTGTACGATTAAGGGCATGTTTTACAGTGATTTTGAACTTGAAAAAAAGTATTTTTTACTATTTCAAACTTCGTTCTTATTCATGTTTGTGAATCATGATTTCAGTGTAGGTCAGTCATAACTTTGGCTTCTCTATCATTTTTATCATAATTCTTTTAAACAATTTTGAATACAAGTCCATGGTTTTGATATCATATTTTCGAACTTCTATTTGCACTTAATTTAGTGTTGAGAAATTCACCGAGCTTTGAACACACTAGTCGCAAGTAATATTGCGATGAACAAAGTATCATATCATATCTAATATATTTATATCTAACATGTTGAGGTAAATTTGAGCTGTACAATGGTTTTTGATGCAGGGCGTGCAGCCATGGTGGGGTTCTTCATGGCTTACTTTGTCGATAGCTTGACCGGGGTAGGACTAGTAGGTCAAATGGGCAACTTCTTCTGCAAAACATTGTTATTTGTTGCTGTGGTGGGAGTTCTTTTGATAAGAAAGAATGAAGATATAGAGACAATAAAGAAGTTGATTGATGAAACAACATTTTATGACAAGCAATGGCAAGCAACTTGGCAGGATGAAACCTCAGGCTCAGGCAAAATGTAATATGGGAAAAGTTGCCTGTTTCTTGTTTTGTTTGATTATGTTTGTATCTCTAAAGATTTGAGCTAAGTAAGTAGAGAAAGGATAACGTGAGTTCTGAAAGATACTAAATTTTTAGGCCTCAGTTTAATGCTTCTTGAAGTTAAGGCTTCTTGAGGGTTTCAATGAAAATCTCTCCCTAAAAGCTTTGGTTTTTCTGGAAATATGGTTTTGAGGGTTCAGCTATTGTGATTTGACTTACTATCAGATTTAGCTCAATCAGTTCCCCAAAATTCCATTTTTGTGTGCTAAGTAGTCACGTGGGGAAGATTTGGTTTGGTGTATAGGGCCCTTTATGACCAATTACCAATTTCCAAACAGATGCATTTATATATACGTATGCCTAAAGAGTCTTGAAGATGAATCATCCACCCAAGCTTGAGCATTTATTGAACTTAAAAGGGGCAAGTGATACAAATTTTTGTTTTTGAGAAATCACTTTTGCTATTAGTCAAAATCCCTTTCAGTTTCCAACACATTGATATTTAATAAAAAATAAAATGACATGTTTTTACTAAAAACATATAGTAAGATGAGTTTAGCAATAATAAACAATAAAAAAACATTTAATAAGAGTGAATTATTGGAGTGATTGAATGAGTATCACTCCATAAAGTTACCCATATTTTATTCATTATTGAAATACTAAATTTACCTAAACATTTAATAATTATTTTCCAGCCATTTTTAGATTAATAACTTTTCAAGTAGGAAATATTTTTTTATTTTTATAATTTGATCTTTCTAAAGTCACTTTTAAATCAAAACATAATAATTCAAAACCACTAAAAGTAGGAGTATTTGAATCACATAACCTCCTGTGACTATAACATATTTGTATGTCAATTAAACTATGTTCGATTTGAAAATTCAAAATCACTTTAAGAAGCTTGAAATCAAACAATAATAGAATTATATGAAAATAAATTTTATAAAATTAATTGTACATAAGTCTCTTTTTCTAAAACCTCGACAACCATCGCTTCCAAATATGCTCTAACTCCAATTAAAAAAGTACTTATAATTTTCTTTTTAAAACACTTCGTTTTGAAAATTACTTTCAAACACACGTTTATGCAAGCACATTTAACTGATTTCCAAACACCAGCTTCGTGGCTAATCACTTGTTCCATCCTTTCCAGGTTTGGTGGAGAATGATGGGGAAAAAATGCAAAGTCGAGTTGAAGAATGGAAGATGAATTTACCATCTTGTGCGTATACATCACATCGTATGTATCACCACCTTAAAATATTGTATATTATCACTTTGTATGTATCACCACACACATTTACACACATAAAAATATATATACACACAAGGTGATACATACAAAGTGATATAGGAAGATACACATATAGTAATATATCCATCCATCCATATCTATCCACATCCATTTGTATAAGTTAAATAACTTCATATTCTCATAACTATATCAAAGGAAAGAAGGCTTACAAATCATAATCCCATCTCCCTGTCAACTTGTCCACTGAATGGTGAACTCTCTCCCTCTATTACTCTGAAACTCAAGGTTTGTGTTCTAACATGGTGTGTGATATTTGTGAATTTTAGGCAACAGCCTCAAAAGATAATAAAGTGCTGGTGACAGTGTATTCAGAGAAGCAAGAACCAAGACTACCAGTAAATCGATACCAACCTGATAATGTGAATAAAGCAGTGAGAAATCAATGGAAGCAAGATGCGGCTAATAAAGGATACAATAGGAGAACTGAACTCCTCAAGTACTCTCAACGCCTTCGTAAGTCTGCACGGTCACCTGCGTCTCCATATATCCGAACACCAGAGCCGATTCCTTTGAAGAACAAACAACCGATTGCAAGAAGCATAGCAATTAATCTTGTATGCTCTTCCTTTTCTGTAAGTTTGCATATTGATTCACAAAGCAATCACATTTGTTTTCTTGTCCTAGCAAGAAAGTATGATAATCTAAATTTTAACCCACGCAATTTGCACACATCAAATTCATCTAAACAACTCAAATTGAATAGTAACATTTGGTAAAGTAAAGTAGTCAAGTTTAGGAGGTGTAAATGGAAGCTCCCCATGGTCCTTTTAGCATAATTTTAAGCCAGAAAAGATCATGACAATTTGATTACTCATTAGTGTTGGAATATTGGAGATAATGTCAAACCCATTCATTTCTATTCTGCATATAATATATTGTTCTGGAAGGATGTAGCTTGATGAAGAATTAAAATTTTCCTTTTTGATAGCTCGTCAATCTTTGTGGAAAGCCCAAGGGTCCCAGATTTACAACTTGTTTCGGCAACCTGATTCAAAGGTCTTACAAAGCTTTGACAAGTTTTCAACCAAAGAAAGAAAGAAAAAAGCAGAACCAAAGCAGTGGGTCTACCAAGAATGTTAATGAAGTAAAAAACAGTGAATCAAAGAGCAAGAATACCATAGATAAAGTAAAGGGCAGAAGGATAAGACTACTGACATTTACATGCACCTGATTTTATAGATCTCCATTAAATTTATCTGGATGTATGCCCCAGATTCCTCACTTGACTTTCTTTCAAGGGCAATAGAAGTGAGGCCACTCCCCTCTTCTCGTTCAATATTGAAATGATCCACTATTTGATATTTTAAACAAAAGAAGTTTTTAAAACTAATCTATCATTGTTCTGAGAAACTACAAGTATTTTACTTCTCAAGAAAAACCAACACAAAATGTAAAATATAATTTGTAGATTAGTATCTACAACTAATCTTTCAATTTGAATATTGGTAGGATTAAGCCAAAATTAGATTATGGCAATCTAGGATCTTTAAAAGGGTATGTAACACCAAAACGAGCATAGTTTTGTTGGCATAGTGCTTTACCATCAAACTTGAGGTCAGAGATTTCATTCCCCCACCCTTCGTATTAATCCAACAACTTTACGGAAAAAAGAGGTATGTAAATTTGCTATTACCTGTAACATTCATGTTTCAAGAAAAGTCCATGTATCAGAGTTCTGTGTTCAATCCTAAACTATTCAGCTAATATCCGTTCTAGATCTCCTCTCGAAAGAAATGGGACATAAAAAGATTGGAGTTACATGTTCCCCATGACAAGAATAGAACTTTCAAACTCAATAATGAAGATGTAGCAGCAGCTCATGCTACAACTGAGAATGAGATTAAGATAAATGACACTTGCCGTATAAAAAATAATGGCACTGATTGAGTTGCTTGAAAAATTCTAATGCTTACAAAATTTCTACAAGTGAACATGTAATTTGACAACAATACAATGACTCTTTCATACAAACTATGATTCACTTGTTTACTGTTCCACCATCCTTCGCATATGAAATCCATTTCTGATTTCTTTACACAACCATGATCTGACAGTTGTCCAAGATGATGAATTACTCATAACCTGAAAATTTATCAAGTATACCTTAATGTTTCAAACTTCCCACCAAAAGTAATTGGTAAAATCATGAAAATGATGATGGCTTACTGGTGTCTCTGTTGTCGAGTATACTCCCAGAGTGCAATAGCACCACTAACATGAACATTAAGAGATCTGACAACTCCCAATTGAGGAATCTCAACACATGCATCAAGTATATGGATTATATCAACGGGTATACCCTCCTTTTCACGTCCAAGGACCAATACCTACCAGGGTGATTGAAGAATTAAAAGTGAAATTTCAAGTAAAGAATAAATAATGATTAACCCTCAATCTTGTAATTCCCATAAATAGGTACTTAGTGTAACTATCATTTGTTCTAGTTCATTGCAGCATTAGAAATATATAACTAGTGTCTTCAACTTCACAGAAAAGAAAAGAAGTTATTTCATCTTCAGAAAAATGATCCCTATGGCGTATCCCATCCTCTTTTTCATGTTGTATTTAGCATGTGTGCTTTCTACTGAAAGAATATTCAAATCCGTGCAAAACCATCAAATTTAAATAAATCATATATAATTGAGTATATATACACATGCTATGTCCAATGTTTGATCTTTTTAAAGGATGACATACATCAGGAACGTTCATACTTAACTGAGATTTGAGAATTGGTAAAATACTATCTGTATAACTAATATTCCTATTCAACCTTAATCCATCCCAAAACGCAGGCTCAGCTAATCTAACAAGTCATTCCAGAAAACCAATGGGATGGTTTCTCACTTTCTTGATTCATTTTTTTTTTCTTGACCCAATCACTTTTCAACAGAAAAACCAGGAAAAATACTAAGAAGAAGATGTTAAGAAGGAAGACTTTCAAGAATATCTTACTGTCTTCTTAGGAAATGCATATTGATCAAGAGGTACACTGTTAGCTGTTTGTTCCAGACCCAAAATAGAGAAGCCTTCTCGTTTCTTTTTCTCAAGGAAAAGCTTCATACTGTTCACCGGGACCTCAACAATTGGGACCCATTTCTCTGCTGTAACACTGAAAAAAAGCCAACAATGCTCAAAGAAGTCGACAGCGACACTGGAATTCATTCCATGCCATACAATTACGAGAAAACAATTGTAACTTCAAGAACTTTCTACTATATGATTTTACTTCAGATTCACCTTCAGCACATGATTTTAAGAAAGGACATAAACTTTGGGAAGAGATGTTGGCTTTTGACTTGCTCCTTTAATGGTAATACTCTAGTTAGAACCTTAGAATATATATTTAAATAAAACCAAGTAAAAAGTTGGTCACGGTTTGTATGTAGTAAACTTATCAATCATTTTAGCCAGCATCGGACAGCACAGTCTTTGAATTCAAACTGTTAATCTAAAATAACTGACATTTAGCATTGGTACAAGTCAGGTTCAACAGAATTTCCCTTAGCATTCTTTAGTCTCCAGTATAATCTTTTTTATGTTCAATCTCATAAACTCCATTGGTCTATACAAAATACATGCACAACAGCACAAAATGGGAAAAGGGAAAAGGGAAATCCCCTGTTTTTAGTTAAAAATAATACACTACCATGAATCAATAGGAAACAATTCAACAATAGAAGAACAATACTGACAGTTTAAAAGGAATGTTTTCTTAAAAAATCTACATTTTCTCTGCATTTTAATAGTTCGAGCAATTTTCAAATGCTTCACACCTAGCATGGCTCATAAAATAATATTGTTACTTGCTATTATGGAGCATGCTGCAAAAGAAACAATAGAGAAACTTCTTTTCTAAATACTAAATACTTGATTTAGTTTACCAGAAAAAATATTGCACTCAAAATAAGGAAATATGAAAGCAGGTGTGTGGGTAGTGTCTCCTCCACCAGAGACCTCATTAACGTTATGTCAATAAAAGTGATGAGAGATTTAGTCGGTAGATTATTTAAATTCTAGATTTCAGCACAGAATTTTTATGTAGTAGCAGATAGAAAAGATCTACTTTAACGGTATCTCAATTAGACAATTTACTACTGAACCTGATGAGTTGAAACTGTTTGTCATTTAGAACATTCAAGTCTGCAATAGCCAATCCTGCAGCCTTAAAAACCTGTTGAGAACAAAGTTTAGTGTAAAAAGAATATCGATCTGACTAGAACATAAGACGTAAAACACTTCATCCCAAAGCTTGAAAATTTTCTGTGAGGATCTACAACCCACCTCACAAGTCCTAGCCAAACCAGCCAAATTCGGTATGCGATCAAGCAGACATGCTACAAGGATAATGTTTTGTCGATTTGTTCTTAAATCTTCCACCGACAAACTTCTGGAATGCAGTAGCTGGTTAAGAAGCTGATCCTCCCCCTCCATTTCTGCATTTAAAATGTAAAACAAACTAAGTGACATACTATAAAGTTTGATGGATCATACTGAGGCTGACAGGAAAGGGTAAAAAAAGCTGTAGAAGGAAGATTTTTCTAAGAAGATCAAATTAATTAAACATATAGGAAAAGAAATAGGATGCCCAAACGTCACTCAAAAAACTTCTCACAAGGGAATCAATACTCTCGTCATTTGGAGGAAAAAAAGTTCAAGAAACAAATAATAACTGAAAAAATTAGAGCACAAAGTGGAAAAAAAAAAGGAAAGAAAGAAAGAAGAACCCTACTCCTTTTGCCTTCAAACCAAAAAGTTGAGAAGACATTCCCAAAATTTGCAATATAAGAATCAACACAACCAGAAGCTTGACAATACAAAACAGCCCACAAAATCCTGAAGCTAACAATAAAGACCAACCAAAAAAGTCACGAGAGGCGTGGACATGAACATTCTCAAGACATCATGGATAAGAAGACATAATTCTGAAAGGCTGGAACATAAATTCAACAGACTTATTTATAATAAATAAAGAAATAATATACAATTGGACACTCCAAATCCTCCGTTTCAAAGCATGTCAACTTCAATGTATCCTATGACAACACTCTACTAAATAATGACCATGCTTCATAGATTAGGAGCAAGTCTAGTTTGATCAAAACTTTTGGACGGCCTAAATTCTTGAGAAATTCTCTAGACCCCCCATCCTTCCTTACTCAACCCCCTCATAAGTCATAAATATTCTTTCATCGGATCCACACTATAATTATAAGCTTATTACTCTTCTTGCTCTTCAATGACAAAATTGAGATGCCCGGTTGCACCTCCTGATCCCCTAGGTCTCTCCATGTTCATTTTTCTCTTTGTATAATCCTTTTGTACATTGAGTTTTTAATAAAGAGATCGTGTTTCCTTTTTAATAAAAAACAATTAAATGTTAGTTTTTTATGGAGGGTCAGTCGTTTCAAATTGCAAAAGAATAAGGTAAAAATTATATAAAATATAGAATCAATAGTCTACTTAAAATGGATACAGAGAATTATTCAATTCAGTATCATATATTTGTTTTCTTTAATTTTTGGTCACATAATTTTTCTAGGAAACTAGTTAGTAAACAAATAGAAACATAAAAAAATAATAAATGGTACCATGAATCTACTCAAATTGGATAGTTTATATCTTCCCAGCTTAATTTACTTGTTTTTGAGTTTAATCTCTTTTTGCACTTTTGTCTTAGGTCTTTTGTGTGCTCTTTGTTGAAACCTTTGTAAGGCTAGTGATTTATAGTCTTTTTGTCCTTTTTGTAATGGCTGTATTTATAAGCCACGGTCGAATTTTGATGTTATGTTTTGAAGGATATGATGAAGGCACTAAGGGAGTGTCAACCTAGTTGAGATGTCTGGGTGCACCTACTGATCCTAGTTATGAGTTATGTTTTATGCTTTTTGTATAACGCTCATGTACTTAGAGCATTAGTCTCTTTCATTTTACATCTATATGAATAAAGAGACTTGTTTCCTTATGAAAAAAAATAATAAATCATACCATGAAGGAACTTGTAAGCTTCTTTGCTGCCCAAGTAGGAACTAGTCTCAGTGTCTTTCTTCTCATGTTTTGAGAGAGTGACCTTTTTCTGAAAATCCAAAGAAGTTGCCACAGGCAGTTTGGAAGTAGATTTTTCTTCATTTATGTCAGATGATATGTCCATAAGGTTGTGACCTTCAATAGTTTTAAAGCTCTCATTCTTAATAGCTGTCAAATCATTGGCCATTGAACACCGAAGATCTTCTCTGACATCCTGAAACATCCTAAGAAAGTTACATATGTAAGGTATAAAGACATCGATGGACAAAAATAAGAATTACTTACATTCAGAAAATTAAGAACTTGCTCCATGAGAGATGTTGGGACACACTCGAACTCAAGGTCCTTTCATAAAGGAATGAAAAAGTTAATTATTTTTTAAATGGTGGCTAATGCAATTTAATATACATAAAAAATATGCTTTTTAAACTTTGTTTATTCTAAAGAAAATAATAAACAAACATGGAAAGGGTGGTTCATTTGATGACACATCTAGGTCCGTCACAACTGACTTATTTGAGCAAGTTAGTCATTTGAAGTCTCGTGTCACACCATTCAAACTTTAAAATGTGACAAGGGACTTAGATTCCCATTGCTTTCTGGATAATGAGATCTATTCTTTTCTAAGAGATTTTAAGTTGCACATTCATGCATATTGACTGTTCACAATGGTGGATTCATAACAAATTAAGAACACAAATATCTCAATAAAAAAAATGACACCGAAAATATTTATTTGTCACATCAAATAGCAATAAGCAGCGTCCATTACAAATCTATAACATCTGAAGCTCCCAAGTCGTACAAAAATTCAACCTCTCGTCAACAGATGCAAACTCTTTTTTAAAGAAGGAAATAAGAGAAAAGTATAATTTCTCTATTTTCTTTCTTTCGTTACTCTACTGTATATTTACATGGTATGCTTAAAGTGCATACTGATAGTAAAATTGGTAAACTTTCAACATGCAGCTGACCTTAACTCTGCTAGAGAAAATTCCAGATGGTGTGACAGATAATGCAGGATTGTAGGCATGAAGATATCCTTCCATTGATGCCCGTAATCTGAAAGATAAATGTATCAATGGTCAGATTGAAAAATAACATTTAATGTGTAAACTTTTACCTGGAGTATATCAAAACCTTTACAGGATTGAAAATTTTATGAACTCAAAACTTAACACCAAAAAATAAATTTCCAGAAACATCAATTATACAAGAAGCAGAAACCATGTGTTATCACCATATACTGCAGAGAGATGAGAATAGAAAAACGCCCCATAGGTGCAAAGGTATGACTCTACATATTTACAATTCATGCCAAAAAAGGCACAAACATTCAATAAGTAATCATACCTGACACAATCAGGATTTTTCTCAAGGTATGATTTCAAATCTTCAAAACATCTTTTCTCTAAAGGCATGTACCCCGTGGGTCTGAATTCCACTGCTGGAAAAAATTTACAGAGAACATGGTACACCAACAACTGCAAGAGAACCAAAGACATTATATGAAATACAGGTTACTAGAATGAAGTAAGATTCTATGCTCCTGAGAAACCAACCTGAGTAAAACCTCGTAAACTGTGGTGATGAGAGGTTAATTGTGGAACAAGAGAAGGAAGCAACTCATCCAAATGGCTGGATTGTACGTCTTCATTTGCATGGAAGATTACATTTGTAGCTATAAATACATAAGAAGAGAGTACCTGCGTTTCAATCCTAACATAAATTTACGTATTTGACAAGAAAAATTTCACCTACTGGCACGATATAGAAAGACCAAAGTCAGTTGGAATTTGATTTGATACTGCTATAAATGCAAATTCCCAGAGATCTAGATTATCCGTTATCTCTATCTACCACAATCAGAAAGGTGCAGAGCCCAGTAATTGCTGAAATTTTTACCTGAGGTCTCATAGTGTAATCTTGTAGTATAGGAACCAATTGTTCCTTAACCTGTGGTTTGAGTGATCAAAGAAAAATGTCAGATGGTGACTGATGTATGTCAGGAAAAAGAATACGGGTATGAAAATTTGTCCAAATAGATCTCAGTGGTCTGTCGCTGTGAAAATTAATAGCACCTTACTCAAAATCTAATTCAACCGAATTTATTCTTCAAGAAATAAATGTTCTAGAACTATTTTTCCTCTCCTAATCCATTACTCATTCACATAACCTCACCTCCATCCCTAGTTTCCATTAGCTACCATCTCTATTGATTATCCCATCAATTTCATTCCTAGTTTCCATTCCACATCACCTCCATCCCTAGTTTCCATTAGCACATGGTGACTGGAGCAACAATCTCCATAGACGCCTAAATTAAACCACACCAATGTTTGTGTGAATACGTGATAAAGGGTTATAATAGGGATGAATCGTTCTCCATCTCCTCTCCCCGATTCAAAATATATGCTATATCCTCCAAACAAAATGAAAGAAAGAAATTATGTTACCAGTGTTGGAAACTTCAAGTAAATGCTGATTGCAAATGTTTCCAAGTATTGACGAACTGAAGGTAGGTTATTTTTCTGTAAACAAGGAGATGAAGGAAATGATAAGTATCAGTACCGAAAATGATCTATAGAATTTAGCCAAGTTAATTCGTAAAAAAACATTTTGTTTTCCATAATTTCTGATGGTAAAATAACAACAAAATATGTTGAGAAAATTGTGCTAAAATAAACAGTAGATAATGCCATAAATCTAGTGACAATGGTAATAGAACTAAATAGGGAAAAGAGAATGGAAAGAAAAGAAGAAACGAGAAAAAGAGCCGGCAGTAAGCTATAAGCTTTTGTATCCATTGTAAGGCTAACAGCCGTCTACTTCTCTGTTTTTGGCTACCTAGTTATAGAGCCTTGGTCACTTTGTATGTTCAATTTCGAAGGCTATGATTTCCTCGGCTATTCAAACTCTCCCAACTCCCTAAAGGTTCAATATCTGATCATTGGGATAGCTCCACGGCATCATGGTTCTTAAATTTTAGAAGACCACTTAAAGAAGATGAAGCTACAGATTTTCAGCAACTCAGTGGTTTATTGTTTGCTATCAACCCCTTAGACCGTGAGGATAAAAGAATCTGGACTTTAGAATCAAAAGGCTCCTTCACAGTTAAATCCCTATGTCAGCATCCCTTTCCAGTAACTCCTATATAAAAGCAATTGTTGGAATTCTTTGGAAGACAAATAGCCCAAAAAGAATTAATATTTCTACTTGGGTTATGATTTATGGGCATTTAAACTGTGCTGCAGTATTACAGAAAAAACTCCCCAATCTCTATATTTCTCCCCATGTTTGCCCCTTATGTTTAAACGGACAAGAAGACCTACTGTACTTGTTATTCATCTATCCTTTTGCAGAAAAGTGCTGGAATAAACTCCTACAGATATTCAGTTTAAGTTGGGTCTTCGACAAGGATCATAAGATGAATATTATTCAGCTGCTAGTTGGGCCTAATTTTAAAATTACGGCAGGTTTGTTATGGGCAAATGCAGTTAAGGCACTATTGACAGAAATATGGTTTGAAAGAAATCAAAGAGTATTTCACAACAAAACCTCCTCTTGGTTTGACAGATTTGAGTTAGCTCGGTTGAATGCATCCTCTTGGTGTTCTTTAAACAAAAAATTCAGAGATTTCTCCATCCAAGATATTATTTTGAACTGGCATGCTTTCATCCACCTTCCTTGAAGATCCTCATCAACCAAGGCTGTGAAGCTTCCTATACCATTCTGCCCTTCCTTAGTCTAGTTTTATGATATTTTGCTTTAGTTAGCTATGTTTTGTTATGGCTTTTATTGTAAACCTTCGTACACATGTCTTAGTTTCTATCCATTATCATGATAGTTAGATGGAAGACAATTTTTGTCTTCCTTTATCTTACTTTGGATGTGATGAGGGCGCTAAGGGGGTGTCAACCTAGTTGAGATGCCTGGGTGCGCCTACTGATCCTACTTCTATATTTCTATTTAACTTGTTGTATAATCCTTTTGTACTCAAGCTATTTACTGTTAATAAAATATTATTGTTTCCGTTTAAAAAAAAAAATTTGAAGGCTACGATGAGGGTGCTAAGGAGGTGTCAACCTAGTTAAGATGTCCGAGTGCGCCTACTGATCCTAACTAGCTTTAAGCTGTATGATTCATGATTACGCTCTGTGTATATCCCTCTTGTACTTAGAGCATTAGTCTCCTTTATATCATTACATGAATAAAGAGACTTGTATCCCTTTAAAAAAAGAATCTTCTTCACATTCAAAACAAGTGGTTTCAAGAAAAGGAATCAAACTGAATCTTGTTTACTTACTCAACTTCTATAAGACAAAGTCATGTAAATCACTATTTTGGCTGTGAAGATGAAACAGCTTTTGATCTCACAAACGATCCATTGTTTTTTTCTTTTTTCTTTTTTTTTTTTTTTTGGAAAAAGAAAAATGAAAGAAAGACATATAGGTAAAAACAATATATATGTTAATTCACAATGTCAAAAATAATGAAAGAATCGAGTGGTGAAAGAAAGACATATAGGTATTCGGAATAGATTTTCTCTCTTTCTTTACATCTCAGCTCTCATTGATTAATAAAAAGAAAAAAAAATATTCAGAATATACAAACTCCAAGGGAGAGAGTGAAAAACAACAAAGTAAAGAAAAAACAATTAAAAGAAAATGGAAAACAAGGGACCAAAAATGGAATAAAATCCCAATTAAGACAAGATTACCAAGTAGTAAATACTCTTTTTCTTATGTCCCTTTTATTAGCTAAAAAGTGAAAGTATATGAAGGAGGAATTGCTACAGAATCAATGGCACTGCAAAGAAGCAAGTGAACCAAATGAAGAAATGATTGGATAGTGGCTCAGATAAAGTTCTATCGGAATACCATGAAGTTAAAAAGAAATTATGATGGAAATGAGTAAATTACAAACTCAAAATTTACTCATATGATCTAGGCATCAGTTCAAAATGAAATAAATCAATGGAAAATAAAACAGTCAATAAGTAGAGTGTTGCATTAGATCCAGTATTTACTTACAGAGAGGGAGACGTGCAAGCTATTAGTAACTTGCTGAATTATATCTTCACAGACAAACCTGGATAGAATACATATCATTTGCCAAGCACGTATTTTGCGTCTATGGATCTGATAAACAAGAGGTATAGAATTAAATTTTCTTTGTAATAAAGCCCAGATAAAAATCCATGAGCAAAGACAGGTGCTATAATATTCATAATCTTTCTCTCAGTGAAGCAAAAAGATGAAGGATGAAATATTCACAAAGTCGGTGCTTAAACAAATTATTTCATTATAAATGAATAGATGTTATGAAAATTTGTAATTCAGTGATTAAATTCCCTACCAATAATCCTGACAAGTTACAACAGGCTTCACATACTAATATGATAAATCCTTTTACTCCTAAAATTTTGTAAATATTTTCATCAATAAGACATACATATTTACTCTCTTGAAAAATGCATCCCACATAGAAAACTCAATAATTAAATTCAATACTCACAGCACTGTGCTTCTTATACAATTCCTTTGCTAGGTCGTTGCTGTTTACCTGCACCAATACATGATGCAATCAATACTCAACCCAACACGACAAACATAATTTACTTTTGTTAAAGAATATTAAAAGCATCAATATCTAATATCATATGTAGGACCTCTGAACCAGCTGATACAATGGAAAGGAATAAATGTAAAAGGGACAGTCCTAAAATGATGCTTCGAAATCAAAATTTGAAAATGACTCATGAGTTAGCTCTTAAGTAGTGATTGAAATATAATAACATATATGCACAATGCATACCCTAGGGTTGCAAAAATCCATACCACAGAATCAAGGAGCTCAAGCAGAAACAATTTTCCAGATTCCACAGCATCGTAGCAACTCCCACATTCATTAGATAATTCCGCCACATCAGCCAAGTCAGCAAGTTTATGAAACAGAGCAGCAACTGATACACGTGCATACAGTTCTGTATTGATAAACACCTAATCGACCAGATGAAAATACAATGGAGTCAAAGTGAGAAGGAAGATATTGCAAATCACAACCTACATATTTGATGTAAAGGCAGTAAAGAAGAAAATCTGCATAGATATTTTCAGAATTTTCGTCATATGTTTGTATTTCATATATTGTTGCATTGTAATTTATAAGTAGTATTTCCGGTAACTTTCTATTGAGCAAGTTGTCAAAGTGAAGATTAGTTTCGTATTATTTAATGAGCATCTTGTATTTCATAGTAATTAGGAATAAAAATTGAGGGTAACATAATCCTTCGGTAAGGACCATCCAAACCAACTCCTAGGCATTAAAAAACGTTGATTCTATGTTCATTCATTTTTTTTATGTATTACAATGGATTCCGTAAAACTCTTCTTATAACGATAGTAATCTTCTTGCTATCTTTGAGCAAAACTTTGTAGTAGCTTTTCTTAAAAGGATAGTAATTTCCTTGATATCTTTTGATAGCTACAGCATCCAAGAGGTCAACTTAACTTAGCGAGCTTTTATTTTTCCAACTTGATATTGGAACTTGTAACTTTCATCTTATTTGTTTCCTTATTGTACTCATTGTTTTCTTAGTATTTCTTGATCGTAATGTGTTTAGGTGTTGCTTCTTTGTAATAGGCTCTTTATTAGCCCTAGATTAGTGGATTTTTGTGTTTTGCTTTTGGATATGATGAGGGCGCTAAGGGGATGTCAACCTAGTTGAGATGTTCGAGTGCGCCTCCTGATCCATATGATTTTTAAACTCTTGTATAACCCTCTTGTACTTTGAGCTTTTGTCTCACATTACTTGTTAATAAAAGAGACTTGTTTCCTTTTTTTAATTTTCTTTTTTTTAAATAAAAAAAGAAGAAGAAGAAGAAGAAGAGCTTAGGTTTCATTTTAATTTAGTGTTACATAGAGAAAAATCTTTTTCCATAGTTGTGTTATGTGTATATAGTAAGAAAACACGCTTTCATGGAGAGAAATGAAAGAATATACAAGACACACAACCCCCCATACCAAAAATAAATAAATAAATAAGGGTCTAGTAGTTAAAGAAGACTTTTAATGCAAAGAACAAGACCAAGTTCACTATTACATAAAGACCTGATGACTAACGCCATAGGGAATTGTTAAACCTAGCCACCTCCCGAACTTCCATACTCACTCTGTCCAACTCTCTGGAAATTCAATTATTCCTCTCAAACCAAATTCTCCACAAGACTGGAAAGAAGCTAATCAGCCACAAAATTTTACCCCTCCCCAGAAGGAAAACTTAGAAGCACCTACCCTAACTGAGCCTTACCATCTCGATTCCAACTCACAAGCAGCAAATGATCTCAACTAGCCACTCCACAGATGGTGAGCAAACTGACAATCCCAAAACAAATGATTCACCTCCTATAAGGAATCACCATTACTAGAACAAAATATAGAAAGAGTGCCTTTGAACACGATCCATGGTATTAACTCTCCCCAGCAAAACCTACTAAGCTACCACGCAAACATTTAACCTTTACTTAAAGTTTAATTTTTGACCTTCCAGAGAAGGGAAAAAAACAGGGACAATGAGGGAGGGAGAAGGAGACGACAAAATATGAAGGAAAAGAGGGACTTATTTTTTCTTATTTTTTTAAAAAAATGACAGGAGAAGCCCCTAGAAGAATCGGGGACCAGAATCTGAATCTAAGATCTCCTCCCTAGAATCAAAGGTTGGTCTCAAAGAGGAGAAGAAAACCCACCACATCCAACACCTCTCTATTAGACAAAGGACGCTGAAAGTCTGAAGGCAACACTGAAGGCGCAGAATGCAGCCTCTAGTTCGAAAGATGGTGTAACCTCAAAAATAAAGCACAAGAGGCTTATCTCCCACCTAGCGATCCTCCATAGTTAAACCTTTGAGCCTTCTCCAACAGGGCAAGTATAAAGGGTGGGAATGAAGGAAAAGGAAGGAAAAGGCTTTCTAGAGGTTTCTGCCAAGACCTTTCAAACCACCAAACCACCCCTTGCATCACATTAAAAAGGACGAGGATCATATCTACTCACTATCCCCTTAGATGCTACATGTTAAGCTCTATGAAGTTAAACACCTCATCGAAGCTTTATCTTAAATGATCAGAACTTCAATATCTCAATTCTGCTACTAGAGGCTCTAGAAAAGTTGGAATTCAGAAATGGACAGCCCAAGAGATGTGCGACTGGAATTATTCAACAAATAATTAGGAGGTCCTACAGAAGGTGGAACAGCAGTACTAAAAGAAAAAGAATAATGGCTCAAGTCTCAAGAGACATGCACTTCTATGATTGGAAAATAAAATACTGGATAAGAGAAGACATCAGCACAGGCTCCTAAGACACAACTGCAGCAAAAGCTTCTGTTAAAAAGAAGGTTTTTCTTTTTTTTTTTTTTTTTTTTTGCTACTGTAAATCAGAGAATGACAACCAACAAAATCAACAAATATTTGTTTCAGTCATTTGGATTCATTAAGTGGGTCTTTACCCATTGGTTCAGAGACAATGTCAGTTTTACAGATTTTATGTGGGCCTCTTTTGAGTTTGAAAGCTTATTTGCTGTGGATTAATGCTACTGCAGGTAGAGGTGAAAATGATGGACCAAAAAACCGAGCTGACCGATCAAAACCGACTGAACCGAAGGTGGTCGGTCGGAGATAAGGAGGATTATGTCAGTGTCGGTTTGGGAAAAATTCAAACCCACAACATTTTAAAAAAGTTTTAAAGGCATAAACCAACCGATCGACCAACCAAACAGTCGGTTTGTACTCCTTCATGGTCGGAGTTGGTTTGAACATTTACTAAACCGACCATAGTCGGTTTGGAGGCGGTTGGTCGAAAAACCGACTCTAACCGACCGATGCTCATAATTTATGTTTTCTACTGACATTAACTCTTTTCATACCCTTAATGAAAACTACAGTATCAGATGTAAGACTTACTTCAGTGAGCTCAGGGTCTGGACTTTCTGCCAATAATGATACTTCGGTCCGTGTATCATGATCAGTTAATTCCGCTTCGAAATCTTCATCAAAAGCAACTAAAGAAGAAATTTGTAATGACAGTGATTCCAGAGACAACGTTAAATTGTTTGATATATTTGATATGTATCACAACTAAGATATGCAATGAAAACATACTGGAACCATATAGTGATAGCAGTTTCAGTTCTTTAAGATAATACTTTATGGTCCATGGATGACTGAGCCACATGCCAGTCAAATGTAATGCAGCCAGACGAAATGTTCGAGGACTTTTGGTGCCTTCTTCAAGAATTTTTTCTATAAACTGCAAAAATATGGAATAAGAAACAGTAGGCAGAAAAACCCAACTGTGAGAAAACATTTGTGACCAAAGTGAGTACACACCCATTTCAGGGCTCCCGGCCCACCATCACTTAAATGCATACTGCTTTCAGAAAATGTAGAAGAATGCAGAACAGAAGACAGAAGCGCAGCAATATGGGCAACCCTTCGCTTGTTGCAGCTGACATGCAATATCCAAGAGGAATGCACCAACCGCCACATCATCTGAAATTATAAAATGTGAAATACAAAAACATAGCCAAAAGAGAACAAACGAGGGTAAGAAAACTTTCCACATAATTTTAAGTCCTGAAAAAAACTTCACATGCTCTCAAGTTTTTATGGGTTAGATCTATAACTTTTTTTTTTATAAGAAACAATTTTAATGATGGTATAAAATTACAAAAGGAGGAGTACCCAATACAAGGGAGTTACAGAGAAACACTCCAACTGGGTATCATAGAAGAAAATCTTTGGTGGAGGAAGGAGAGAATTAAAACCAAGAAATAACCAAAAGTGATATAGGATTAAAATAAAAGTTCATTGAGCGAGTTACTTTTCATGAAAGATCCTTTGATTCCTTCATGTTGCCCAAAGGAAAGGCCTTGCAAAGTGCAACTAAAACATTCTTTCAAGTTATTATGTGTATCAGATGGCCTGGGTACATTAAGTTTTATCCGAGTCTAATATTGTGTTCCTTAAGAGTTAATCCTTGATCCATGACATATTATAAGTGTTATAGTATATATGTAATTACAGGAGCTTATTAGTTTTTTGTCCTTTATTGTATTTCCTAGTCTTTTTCTAGGGTTTCCATGTATTCAATTGAAGATAAGTATAATTCTTTTGATTCTTTTTAAATCATGGTTCAACACACAGCTTCTTGGTGGTGTACAAATTACACTAAATCCTTTTGTAATTATAGTCTTTCAATGATATTTAACAATTGGAAGGCGTTCTTGTATTAGCTTTTGCTTGGGGAGGGACTCCCTGTCCCTTACCCGTAGGCTGTTTCTTTTGTCTTTCTGGTTCAATATACATATTTCTGTCTCTTATCAAAAAAATTAGTATTTTGTCCTTTATTGTATTTCCTAGTCTTTTTTAGGGTTTCCATGCATGCCTGTATATTAAATTCTATTGTATAGAATGAAGTAGAGAGTTATTTCATATTTGTTCCAACTTCAACATGCTATTAGAGCAGGTGGTCCAGGGAGGTTTTGTGTTCAAGCCCTTACATTGTTGTTTCCTCCCCATTTAATATTGATTTCCACTTATTGGGCCTTTCACATCTTTCAAGTCCACAAGTGAAGGAAAGTATTAGATGATATATAATTAAATTTGCCTTCACCCATTTTTTTTTTGAAACGGAAACGGTAATATATTATTAATAAAAGAGACTTAAGCTCAAAGTCCAGGAGAATTATACTAAG
>JBBPDJ010000020.1:19760777-19787856 GCA_037974625.1 Cucumis cinereus
TGGAGGGATCTCTGAGTATTAGCTTCCTCGATAAAGAAAAGACTTTGATCTAACCACACACAAAATTGTTTTTGGAAGATTTTGCAGCTAAAGATTTCCATAGAGTTGATTTGGTGAAGATTGGATGGCCAAGGGGAAGTCAGAAGGGGTAAGTAGTGGGAGAAGGAAGAAAAGAGTCTTCGGCTTGGCTTAGTGATGGGGTTAGGGAGGGGAGGTAGGTCACCGGCGGGGTTGAGGGTTAGAGGGGAGGATGGAGAGAAAGGAGGAGAGAAGAGAGAGAAGAGAGCCCCCTTTGTCATAATTTTGCCTTCACCCATTATCTTAAGTTTTTGGGTCAATTGGTGATTTAGGATGGTATCAAAGCCGTTTAGGGTTTACAATATTTGTTTGTCGGTTACGTTAGGGTTTGCGCTTCTCACAAACTTTTGGTTTTGCATTTGGGTCATCGGTTTGAGTGACCGTTTGTCGACACTGCCCAGCCTAGGAGGAGCACTGTCGTATTCCGTCGAGGTCTACATTTTTTGTCACCGAAAAACGACACTCGTGAGGCTCACGCGCAGCCAGAAGAGTTCTATCTTTGTCCCACGCATCGGTGCATGGGAGCATGTGGGAGGTCTGTTTGGGCTGCCGTTGGTTGGGTTCGTCTCAGAGCTTGGTTTCCGGCCAGTCTGTGCCATTGGATTCATTGAAATTCATTCGATGTGACGATATTTGAAGAAAATCCGATTGTTCCCAGGAGTTAGTGGCTATTTTGACTCGTTAAGTGGCTGTTTTTTGCTCAATTGGTCTGGTGTGGCTACTCATTTGGTTTGGTGTGGTTGTTAATATCTTATGGTTGAACAAGATCCCATAGTGATGTCTAATTAGGTTCAATTGCAGGCTCAATCTATTCATGGTTTGTCTACTAAATCTCATAACTACCAAAACACATCGAAAGCATCTCCTTCATCGTTGGCATGTGCCCTAATTACAACCATTGCTAATTCAGGTAACATGAATCATTGTCTCCTTTTCTCCTCTACACAATGGGTCATAGACTCCGATGCTACTTCTCATCGTGATTCTTTTGTACTGGGATCAAACATAAAAACAATGGGTTTTCACTGACAAAAAACATATTTTGAGTTTTGATTTTTCTTTTTCCTTTTTTCTTTTTCAGACATAGCTATATATCTTGCGGTTAACATTTGTCTCTTTTAAATTATCATAGCTACTCTTCTCTTTTGGACAACCCATTAGGTAACACAACATTATGTACACCGGCATCACAGTGCAGAAAATAGAAAAATATAATAAACAGCATTAGGAACAAAATAAGGAATGTGTTGTTAACCTCTGAATTCACACCATTACACGATGTAACAAGCAGACCAGACTTTCCCTTGTAAAATAGACACAAGGTCAATCTAACCAATCTCAGCATGGGTAGAACAGAGCATTCTCCAGCATTCTCGAGGCTGCAAACTTAGCAGAATCAATTTGAATGGAACATTTTCTCTAATGACAAGCTAATTTTATTGGAAAAAACTGTAGTATTTGGCAACCACTCAAAATGGCTTTTTTTAAAAGGAAACACAACTTTTTATTGCTAAAATGAAAGGAAACTGACACTCAAAATACAAGGAAACAAAAAAAAAAGAAAAAAACAGTAAACTTAAACAGTACAGTCTCATCAGTACACTTAACTAGACCAATGATTAATAAGAGAAAACAATACCCAAAAACAAACAGATAACAAAAAAGAAAAAATTACATAAAATTTAGAAAGAGAGCACCAACAAGAATCAAAGATCCTTGCAGCTTCAAAACGAACAAACTGCTGGAGTGAGTTAACAAGGAAAACTCTTTGAATCTTCTCAAACCAAATGGCTTTTAAAGCGTAAGGCTTTTTGAAACATTTTCAAAATTTCCGTTAAAACAGTTCTAAATCAAAAGAGTTTAAATAAAAATAACATTTTTTTCTCTAGTCTGTCCAAAAAGGTCCTAAAAAGTATTTTAAAAAGCATTCTAGCTACAGTAGATGCTTGAATTAAAAAACCCTCAAAGGACTTGGATGGAGAAATTCCAACTAAGGAAACTAATTAAAAGAGGTAAGAATATCTAAGTATAAGTAAAAGATAAATGAAAAATAATTTAAATCTAAATGCAACTATAACGCACACAAATCTTAAAACTACAACTGGGGAAAAATAACTTCCAAACATTAGGAACATTTGGACGAACTTGATAATTACAAATCCCTTCCTCAGCAAAGATATTAAACACAGGAGAAACTATGGCTATCTAACGAACCCATGCATTAAATACTATTAATGACAGGAAGTTAATCTCAGATCATACCTCTCAACAAGATCATTGAATATCTGTAGAAGAGTTGCCTCGGACAAAAAAGCGTTATTATCCTCTAAACTGATTCCATTTTGAAGAGCGCAATAGGGAATTGATAAAAGAGACTCTAGGCAAAGCCACTGCATAAGACATGCAGATCACTATTAAGTCCGATGATGATGCAATCTTCATTAAATTAACACATGCAAGTGAGAAGTATAGATCAAATAAGGTGCAAATCTATGAGACCAAAGGACTGAGTGCAAATTTTTTATTTATTTATTTGGTAAAGAACCAAGGGCACTAATGGTTCCACTGGGACGTTTTATTGAAATTCTAGCACTTTCTGAAAGAATTTTTTTTCAGCTTATTGATGAATTCCATGAAAATGGGCATACTAATACAGCTTTAAAGGAAAATTTTATCTGCCTTGTCCAAAAGAAGGATTCGTTTAAATCAGTGAAAGAATTCAGGCCATTCTTCATATCCTCAATTTACAAAATTGCTGCAGTTGATAGTTGAAGAAATGATTGGTCTGGGAGGAAACTCCAATTCTACTTGCACAACTCTCCTGTATGTGTCAAACTCTTCCTTGGCCTCAAAGTGGGGTAAGTGGGTAACAGTTGTCATTTTTACTTTTGCTTAATAGTTATCAACCTTTTATGATTTTTGTATTTTTCAGTATTAGCCTCTTTCATTATTTCAATGAAAAGCTATCTTGTTCCAAAAAGGAGGAAAAGGAGAAGAAAAAAGAAAACACACACAAGCACACACAAAACCATTATGGTATTGTGTCATATTAAACCACTTTGTAAATAGAAAATTTACAAATGCTAGTACTAACAAGTTTAAAAATTAAAAATAAAATAATAAAAACATAGGAAGTATAGAGTCATAGACAAATGCAAAGCTTAAACAGCCACCTTCCACTTTAGTAGAACTGCCCTTCTAGTTCGAACTAAAACTCCCGCATCAAGTATACCATTTACATGCTGATGAAAAGTTAGAATAAGAGAGTCCAACAGTGGCCTTCCTTCTACTCCTGGATGACAGATTGTACTCTCATCCCGTACAAATCTTAGAGCTTCAGAAGAAAACTCTGACACGAGCACTTGGAGAACAGCGGCTAGCGCTTCATATGTTGCAAGACATATTTCTGCTCCACTCTACATTAGAGTAAATGAATTAAGCATAAGGTTTATGTTTTGTTTTCCTTTCTAGATACCAAACGGATATTTCTTATTCAAAATGTGCAAAATACAAAAAGTACATGAAAACTTTTGTAACGAGAAATAAAGTTTTCAAAAACAAACCCCAGACATAAGTTTTTATCATAAAATTAATAAGAACAAATCAGTGTCTTGCAGAAAAAGTAAAACCCGCAAATTATCATTATACCTCTGAGTGATAAACTGGAGATGAAACAGTCTTCAACAAAAACGCCAGTAAAAATTCAACACCAGAATTACTTGAACAAAGGATTTGAAACTGTCTGCAGCATGACAATATAGATGCTACAGCCTTCGTTGATGTTACCTATCCATTTATGCAAAGGAAGGATGAAACTATTCACCAGTAAAATCTAACAAATTTGAAATCATTAAAAAAAATATTTGACTCTTCCAAACAGAAAGGTAGGGAATGAAGCAATAATGATAACAAACCATTCGTATTGCACGACATTTCAAGAGTATTAAATAAATAATAATAGCCACAAACCAACTTTCCATGGGGAGAAAAAGTGGAGAAGAAGACCCTTTACGCAGGATAAGAACACCATTTCCTTGACAATTCTAAAATGTACTAAGAAAAGCAAAATACACGTGATAGCCTTTGTCATGGAACCAAACTAAACTGAAAGATGAATTAGTTAAGAATCCTAAGAGATAGAATTGGCTGAGGTAAGCACAATTTAGAGCACAATACATAGAAATGGTAAATTAAAGGGTGAAAACAGAGTGACAGGATGGCCAATGGTACACTTCAAATTTTGTTTTAGCAATTAACACTATCGACCTTGATAAGGGTCTTTATTTGGCTAATTTATAAAGCCTCACATTGGGTTCTATGTTTTTACGTGTTACAATGCCATTACTGTTATTGTTTGTAGTTTTCAAGTTTTCTGTTTTTTCTATTTGCTCTATGTATAATCCTCTTGTACCTAGAGCTTTGTCTTTTTCTTCATTTTTATGAATAAAAGAGACTTGTTTTCTCTTCAAAAAAAAAAGAACTCAAGGGCACAAATGTACAACCAATATTGTTTTTTATAACAACCTAGTTGAGATATTTGGGTGCACCTGTTGATTCCCCCGTCTTCTAGTTTACTTGAATTATTATGTCTCATTGTAATTCAACATTAGTCTCTTTTCATTATATCAACGAAACATTTTGTTTCCATTTCAAAAAAAAAGTGAAAGAAAGTCCACAAAAATGAACATGTCGTAGACTCAAAAGTCAAGCAACTGCATCACATGACTCGATCAACCTGTATTCTTGTGTAATAGATTCTGATTGCCACATCTATACAAAGGATCAAACCACAACGTAAAAGAGCCAAAGAGCGTTGAAGATCATACAGCTAGCAAAACCAAAGTAGCAATGGAGGACGGCAACCGACGTTGACTGGGACCCCCAAGTTTCCCTTTCACAGAACCTGGTAATGCTGTCTCATCTGACTTGACGTTGGACCAGAATATGGAACAAGACGAGGTAGCAAAAGAAACCAATTCTACCTGAAAGTCAACAACATCCATCAAGAAATTAGTAGATTTTGCAGCATAATAGGAAAGCCTTTAAGATATTTTTGAACAAGAAATGAAATTTTTATTGATTAATGAAAAGGACAAAGTGTTCAAAGATACAAACTCCAGACCAGAGTAAAATAAGTGAAATTGACTTCCAATACCTGTAGTGATGGAAGAAAGTTGACTATTTTTTGGCTAAAAATAGTTGGTTCTGCATAGATCCAATTGTCACTTGGCTGAGACACGGTAAGGTCATCCGATTCACATTTGTAGTTGCAGTGACCAATTTTCTGCTGAACTAATTGAAGTTCTTGAACCAAAGTCATGATAAGTATTAGGAACTTCACACGTATACCTTCTAAATCACCCTTTTGTTTGCAAATATTTACACCATGGTTGTGGATAAACTACACAAGATAATACAGATGACATCAAGTTGTTTCCCTTGCAAAAAAAAAAAACTTTCATACAACAAAGGAAACCAAAAGTACAAAACGAAGAGCATGTGCACACAGACAGAAGCCTGCGGCCAGAAAAGTGAAAGGCAACGCTGTTGTACGAGTACAAAGCAGAAACTATGCTGCAAATATAACATCAAGAAAGGAAGATCAATAAGGCTCCATCAAAGAACCAGACTCCTTAATCCTTCCTTTTTCTCTCCCAACATTTATTAAGGTAACTCAGTTTGGTAACGGATTGTCACATTATTAATTTCAGTTTTAAAGAAAGAAACAGAGTAATCACACTTTTATAAGGAAAACATAATTATTCCATTGATAAATGAATGCCTATAAAAGGTGGGTTAAAATAAAGAATTCCTATTGTTTAATAAAGTAGAAAGACTAGTGATAAGAAAAATTGTAAGTTCTCTCCCCTCTCTCCTCTCTCCTCTCTTCTATCTTCTTTCCTCCCAGGCCTCTCCCTTCTCTGGCACCCTGACTTCCCGGTGATCTAGATTCAGCCCTTTGTTTCTTTCTTCCCTTCTTCCCTCCCAACCACTCCTCCTCCGTCTTTCACTTTTCCTGGATTTTGGTTACTCCTGCGAGTTTTTTTCAATCTTTTTCTTCCGTGCTTTCAACCAAAATTAGAGATGGACGTGGAAAAATGTATTATTGATAATTTGTTATTCTGTATTTGGTTCGAGAAAGGGCTTTTTCAAGTGAAATATATAGAAGCCAACATTATACTATCACTATCAATCCGACGACAACTTATTTGGTTTCACGAAGTCATCTCAGACTTGAGCCAAAAACCAGAAGACAGATTCTTCCACCCAAATGAAAAGGTTGAAAATGGAATGGTTGAAGTTTCTAAATTCATAGCCAAATTCGGATGGGTAAGGAGATGCGTCGTTTGGCCCAGTATAGGTGGTAGATCCTTCATTCATATTCCCTTAGGTCAAGACAAGCAGGGTTGGGTTTCTTTAGCAAAATGGCAGAAGGCTTTAAGAAAAATCATGATTACGCGACTTAGTACTCAACTGAATCAAGATTCAAGATTGTCAAACAGCAGTAAGAAGTTAGAGGAGAAAACTTTTAAGGTTTTGAAAGATAGTTATGTTAAGAAGGTAAACTTCATTCACTCCTCTGTTCTAGCACTCGAAAAACAGAGTTTAAGTCGTTATTGGATTACTAAGAATCCATAAGTTTGCAAAATCGACTTTGACAATCTTTGACTTGTTACAAGACCGTTTGAGTTTGATGAATGGATAGAAATAGCAAACACTCTATAATTATACTTTGATACTGACGTCGTTATCAATTCTTTGTCTGCGGAAAGCGGTTTACTCCATTTGGATCAAGGTGAGTTGGAAGATTTTGTTGAATTCCCAGGGAAATGGCAAGTTTGTTGTCACTTTCACTTAAAATATGAAAGATAAAACAAGCCGTTACATGGTCATCCGAAAGTAGTGAAGGTTATGGCAGGTGGATCTCGATTAAAAACTTACCCTTAAACTATTGGAGCAGACAAACCTTTGAAGTTGTTGCATCTTACTTCGACGGTCTAGTTTCTATTGCTAATGAAACTTTGAATGTTGTTAATGTTGCCGAAGCAAAAATTCAAGTTCAGAAAAATTCATGTGGTTTTATGCCATCTACTATAGAAATTTCAGGCGAAAAAAAAAAAAAAAAGGTAACATTTTTCTGAATTTTGGATATATCGAATGCTTGGAACCCCGAACAAAACTCAAGATGCTTTATTTTTAAATGATTTCTCCAACCCAATCGACATGGCTCGTTTAAAGCAAGTTTTGGTTGATGAAGGTTTAGATTCTTCCGTTCCATCTTTAGAAAGGCCTTCTCAAGATACCCCTTGTAACCCATAAAAGTTTTCAAGGAATCCACTCTCGTCCTGTTTGTCGAAGCTTCAGAAAGTAAATTAGATTCTGATTCCGCGGATTCTGAAAAAATAGACCCTCCGACAGCCTACGATGGAATTCTCGAGGGGAGATGTTCAAACTTGGGTCTGCCAAAACAGAGAGGCTTCACCAGCACGTGGGGCTCAAGAAAAAATTCAAATTTAGCTCTTTGCCCTCAGAAGGAAGGCCAAAAGTCTCGTCTAATTAAAGAGACAGTTTTAATGAGGAGAGAGAAAAAGGAAAAAAATCAAAAGTAAAAGGAATTTTGCAAGGGAAGCCGAAAAGAAGCAATTAGAAAGGAAAGAGATAATTTCGGCAGAGCAGTCTTTAATGCCAATTGGAATTTCAACTATCTTTAAAGTTGGAAAGGAAGGACCATTGAATTCTAGCCTTAATATCGCCAACCCTCCTTCCTCCCTTTGCAGGCCACTTCAATCCAATTCATCAAAGCCCCCTGCTCTTAATTCCTCTGTCGATTTTGTGCCCAATGAAATCCTCACCGAAAAAGCTCTTTCTTCCAATTCGTCCTCGACTGCTCTTTCCTCTTCTTCAATTTACTCCTCGGCCAAATCTAGGTCAAAGGCTAAGCACAAAAAACACCCAAAATCAAATGTTCAACCTCATCCTTTCAAGATTTTCCCAAAACATTTTGCTAGAAGGAAAAGGGTAAATGAGGTTGTACAAAAAAGGAGTTTAAAAGAAAAATGGATTCTGGATCATAAAACATATTTTTTGGAGGAAAATTGTACCAGTTTGCAAGCTCCTCAGGTCAAATCCTCAGAGCTCTGTTCATCCTCATTTTAAATACTCCGTTTTCTCCATGCCTAATTCAAAAGTAAACTTTTTGAGAGGTTCTCCTATTCAAACTCCTTTCCCCTCATCAAAAAGAAAAGTGCCTCAAATTTCGAATCACCTTTTAGTGTGAGCAGTGAGGAAGCCGAACATATGTCAAAGACAGCGGAGAAGGATGATCAGTCGAGTAAGGATCCTTTAGAATATGCCTCATTACCTTGTTTCAGACCGAGGAGGGTCTAATTACTGAGAAACAAGTCTTTTTATCTCCTCCAAAAGCTCATCTTTGTAAAATTCTCGATCACTTGAAGTCCATTATTGAGAAATGCGAAATAATTTTGGTTTGAAGACAGATCTTGGTTTCTTATTTTTACTTTGATCTTATTTTTCTTCTTTTAGGCTCAGGGTTTAGTTCTTGCTGTTTCTCGCTCTTTTTTCTTGTACTTTTGTTTGTATGTAACCGTGTTTGTCCAATTTGTCCTTAGTATAAGTCTCTTATACTTTGAGCATTAGTCTCTTTTATTAATATAATTAATAAAGAGGCTCGTATCCGTTTCAAAAAAAATAAAGTAGAAAGACTATAATCTTTGCAATGGTGTGAAGTTTATCACATTATCTTAAAGAACATCATAAAGTTTATCCATAGTTACACAGTTAAGATTTGCATCGAACTAGACTGTCAAAGAATTTAGAATGAAATTTTTTACCAAACTTGTTGTACGTAGAAAGAAAATCAAGGAACATTTGAGGATACTTCCTGTCCTTTTGATGTTTTCCTTGTTGTAGAAATATACACTTCACCTCTTCTTAGTGGTTCTTTTTTTAAAAAAAAAAAAAAAGAAAATGAGCTCCGCATTAATATAATGAAATGAGACTAATGGTCAAAGTATAAAGAATTATACGAAGAGCTAGAATCTCTAAGGGACAAAGAATCTGGAGTCCAAATACGTAGACAAATAAAACGAGGCCCAAGAGCTCAACAAACTCCAAACAAGGCAGAAAAAAACCCAAAAGGTATTGTATGCCTATATTGCAATTAACAAATGGTTTTCTCTTCTCCCTTGAAGGTATTGTATGCCTATATTCCTTAGAAATCTATCTTAAAGTAAATTCATTCATTATAAAGAAAGTAGGAGAAAGAAACCGTAAGTGTAGATGTTAAATGAAGTTCCTCCTTGACTGCAAGAAAAACCACTCTTGCCCATCGTTTTGCCTCACATTCCCATGCTACCAATTCTTCATCATCGTAAGTAACAGAAGCATCAGATGAATGATTATGGGTCATAAATCTTTTAGGGAACTCAATAAGGCTCTTCATAAACTTTGTCTCTGTACTGCAGCACTTCTTACCGCACCCTAAGAGCCAATTTTGCATTTTCTCCCTTAAGCAACCTAAAACAGAAAGTGGCAGAGATAAGAATAAACAAAAAAAAAAAAAGGCAGATGAAGAGAGAATTATAATGACTTCAACACTCAGATTTTTTTAAACAAATAACCAAGCTTGCATTCAGAAAAAATGAAGAAATGTTCTCACTTCCATAGTCAGTAGCCTCTCGTGGTAGTGCTGAAACAAAATGCAGAACAGCCTCAAGAGTTAAGTTTGATGTACACAAGACTGAAGCAGCAGCCTCCAGAGCTTTGGCACAAACTAACACCCATAAAAGTGAAATGGTTATTCACTCTCTGACTACCTACTGATTTGATTTTCAATTTTCAATCACTAAAGGAAAAACAGCAATGATAACCTAACCATATGAAGTAACCATAAACCTTGAAGGCGATAACTAGGATTGAAATGTTGTTTGCTGCTCTCGACCACAAATCTCAGATCATCCAGCAATTCCAGTTTGCACTCCAGAGAATAAGTTATCAAATCCCCCTGGGCTGACAGTGAAGAACCATTAAAGCACACTCCTTCACTATTGTAGTCAAAGCCAACTACTGAAGCAGCTGAAGCAATGCATTCAGATAGACTGATCAACCCAACTCGACCAAATGATTTCTTCCTAGCCAAAGATGTGAGCTGATGCAAAAACACCACTCTTGTCCTACATTCATATTGAATAAGTTGAAATTTGGAAGAAAATATTATAATATTTTTTTTATATTATGAATCAAATACAAAGTCTTCCTATATAGAAGATAGACAAACTGCTATTAAGGAAAAGTCTTACAGATATAAATGATGAATATATACCTAATAAACATCTAATATTACAACAGATAAAGGAAATCCAACAGAATATAAAACATGTAACAATCACATAAAATTTTAAGCCGCCAGCCCCATTTGGCATTCAATTTCTGCAAATAACTCTGTAACTTAACCTTCTTTAAGAATTGTCGCCTTCTACGACGAGTTAAAGACAGCCACTAGAGAGAGAGGGATGGACCATACACTGAGAAAGGGAACGAGAAATTTGTCGTGAGGATTCGGATTCCAAAGGAAAATATCATTTCTCCCTTGAATAAAATGATACTCCCCAATCAAAGATAAAAGAGTCACGATATTCATTTCCTTATGGACACCAGACAACAGAACCCAACAATAGAGATGACCTCCCCAAATGAGAAAAGACTGCTGCCACGGTATGATTTCTCATGGAAGAAAGATGATATAAACAGGTACATAAAGTTGTGATATTAAGTTGGTTTCTTTTTCCGAAAAGAAACAACACTTTCATTAAGAGAAGGAAAATGGACCATTGTTCAGAGATAGAAACTCCAAAAGAAGCCAGAAAAAACAAAGCAGAAAATAGAAGAATAGAAAGAAGAAGAAAAAAACAGCAAAGTAAACATAAGGCAACATAAAGTGAAAACTAAAAAGGAACAATGAAAACAGCCCAATTGCAATGGATAGTCATTAAGTTGGTTCCTTTTGTAGTGAGCTTTGCATAAATGTTTTGTGATGTTTAGTCGGTTCCCTCAAAATTACTCTAATCAATCAAAAGAAAATTATACCATACCTTGCATTAAGAATATTGGCATATTGGCATATAAAACGAGTTGCACCTTCAACTGTCTTGGATGAGTAAACTCCTTTTAAACCTGAATAAATATATGTCATCATATCATCTTTTATGTTTGGAGCCATAATCCTCCAGTCCACATACGATTAAAATAATGACTAGGAAATTTGAACATCACTCATTTTCATCCACCACAAAATTATTGGTCATCCAATTGCGAACTGTGGACAATGTCTTAAGCAAATTATTTGATAATGGAAGAAGAATCCTTTGTCTCTAGGAGGTTCAAGCTCACTTAAAACATGAAGACAGCCCAGAGGACATAAATATATTATGAACTAACCAAAATCTTTGTGCTGCACAGGATCGTTGAGTGCTTCAATGAAAGGTCCAATAATAAAAGTTTCTGGCAATGACTTTAAACAAGGAACCTTATCCCTCCACTCAATGGCCAAGAAGGACTGCATGATCAAGCATCTAACTGCAATAAACAAGAAGGGATCGCATAATTGAATGGAGAAAAACTCATAAAATCTTAATCCAAAAAGATGCATGGCATACATCAAGAGTTCTATTTTTCCCACCCATACCATTAACCAACGAACAAATTAGGGGTACCTAAAGGATTATCATGGTGGAATCCGCGAACCCACAAGATTGATAACCAACCAAAGATTTCACCAGACATTTCAATTTGGTTCTGATGAACGCCACTACTGAAGCTGTCAAATTTAATAGAGGTCGGATGTTGTAGTAACAAGGATATCTGCAAGAAAACATTGTTAATTAGTGACGACTCTGAGACAACTAGTTAAACTTTATATGAAACACATGTTTGAAATTTTTAAATGATCTTGACATGATGATTTATTAGATAAACTAGAAATAAATATAAAGATAGGGACAAAAGGAAAAATCAAATGTCTGTCCCCTTGAACCCCTTTTTAATATGTTAACCCCATTTTTCTTAAAAATGAATAAATAGAGAGAGACACATACCCCCATGGTAGGTAAACTTAGGTATTACAGTGCAAAATAATTAATTCTTTGGAGCACAACACAAGGTTTAAAATATGTTTGGTTACCAACATTTTCAAGATGAGCAATTAAATTATTCCATATGATATACACACTGTTTGTAAAAGAACTTTCTTAAGCTGACAATAAGATAGTTAACACCTAAATCATAATCCAAACTACAAAAATAAGTATAAGCCTAAACCACCCACCTAAGCCACATCAAGCTTCTCGGGGATCGGGTGGCCATATTACATTTCTTAGATAGTGCAATCGCTCACTACATTTATACACCACAGTATTTTTGTTTATATAGGAAATTTCAGGTATGAAACAATCTACAGAGGAGGACAAGGCATCCCTATCATCCAAAGACTGGATATTTCAAACAGTGTCCAATTGAATGAAGAAAATGGAATAACTTAAAAAAAAAATTGAAAGGTGAGACATCAGGGGTTTCTTAAACCAACCGAAGTCAAAAGAAACATCACTACACCTGTCCTCAAATAACTATCTTGAACATGATTGGTGTAGACCAAAAAGAGATTTTTATTAATGAATGAAAGTTATACAATACAATAGAGGGGTTCTCTATTTATAGAGAATTAAAAGAAAGATACAATCCTAAAAAGATACCTTAAATGAAACTAAACCCTAAACAGGAAACTAAAATGGAATTAATCAAAGATTAACCAAGATGAATTTGAATTTACCAAGTTATCTCAATCTTATTACATCATATTCTATCCCTCCAAAAAAAAAGCTCGTCCACGAGTTTTAAAACGAAAAATGAAGGTAGAGAGAAAAGGAGTAAGCCATTCAAATAGAAACATCTCTGAACATCGGGAATCAACAAGGCAACAACCAGATTTCATGACTTACGCCAGTATATCAAAGTTTTTTACTTTTGAAAGGGAAAATTGTTTCCATTAATACTATCATCGATGCACCCTAGAACTGTTTTTTGTATTTCAATAGATTTGGTTGAACTGCAAATGGGGTGTCCATCATCGCAAAAACTGCAACTGGATTGCGAATGGGCTTCCAATAATTTCTTTCAGTAGCCAAGCGGTCTCCTTCGTCTTCCTTCTCCACAAATGGGGTGTCTTTTACCTTCTTCTTTGGATCTTTTGGTTCGAACTCTTCTGCAATGCCGACGGCACTAGAGTACCCAAAAAAATTTGATTCAAAACATATCATCTTCCACTTGCTTTGCAATCGACTCCATTAGATTTTTGCAATTTTTCGAACCGGGACGCTCATGGGTATCTTCTTCTTTCGCTTCTGCCACGCCTTTGCTTTCAACGTCTTCTTTGATTTCGTCAGTTGATTGTTCCACCTTATCGGGTTCAAGTTGTGTAATTTATGTGTGTGTCATATTGATTTTTTACCCCTTTCAATGCAACCTCTTCCTCGATCTTTCTACATTCCTTATTTGACTCATCTTTGACTGACTTTTTTTCTTCTACTCTGTTCAATACTTGAATATTTTCACAGCTCATTTGGACGAGTTCTTAATCTTCTTGAGTGATTAAATGGAATTTTTTATGGTTTATTGATTGAAGGTAACGTTGTTGATTGCAATATTGCCGATCTTAGACTTGGACTGTATTTTCTTCCATTCGTGGCAACTGTAATCAGAATATAAATGTATGTAAGTAATCAGAACATACAATTATATTGAATATTTCCATCCAAGCTTTAGACTTCTCTTTAAAAATCCTGAGGTTTCATTGTTCTGAAATTAAAGCTTTAACAGCAATGACCCAAAGAGATGACCATGTGGAGATAAAATCAGCCCATATAAGAATTGGAGGGTGTTCCGACTTGCATCATTATCAAAGACCCACTATCTTCAGGTTACTATGCTTTGACTTCAAACTATCTGAGCTTGTGGACATCATTTACCTTTCAGCAGGATTTTTGTTGCTGCATTCAACTTCTTGCTTCTATAATGGGCTTACAATTTGCAAATGCTCCAGGCCCACGACTCCTTTAGGACTATCGTTTTCCTGCCTGTCAGAAATTTCAACATTATTTGACTTCGACCACTTGCCTCTTAAACCAGACTTCAGTCTTCTACCCATCCACAGTAGTATTGTACAGTAAACCAGAAAAGTTGAACCCATGCCTTTTATCCAATGAGGACATGTAGTATCTAGTATACATTGTCATTAGGAAATGGCCTTCTTCTTCATTAGAGAGAGATGGCTGACTCAAAGAAGAAACATCCACAAGTGAAAACCACTAACAGCATCAACAGAGCGAGGAATGGAACCACAGATTGCACTGGCAAACTTCACTTCCTTTTGCCATCCTCCACATCAATATCAGCAGAGATAAAGCTAAAATAATTGCTTTTAATTTCAATGAAGACCTCCAAATAAATTGTATATCTCATTATCTGACAAAGGCTAAAAGCCTAAGGCCCTAAAGCTACTAACATTATCTTCGTTCATCTTAAAGGGTTCATCTTTCCATAAAGAGAGAAGGAGGTTATGAATGTTGATCATCCACATATCAAGAAACTATACACACTTCCTTATGAAAGTTTATTCCATCATTCGAACTTGGACCAAAAAATTAAACCTAACGTTGCCCAACTTTTGTACTGACACAATAAATCTGTTTCCTTCACATTAGCTCATGTACAACAGTGCTTTTGTCAAGGTGAAACTTCATTTTATTTATATATTAACGAAGAGAATGGATATGATACTGCCATACATATAAAATACATAACACATGTTATACACAACAGAAAGTACAATGTACCATATAAAAATTGAAGAGCTAGGCATCCACCTAAGACTAAATGTCAAGAAAAATGACTGAGGGGTCCGGTTTAAAATTATACAAAAGAGAACGGATAATGAACATTGAAAAAACATTAAATGTGAATGAACCTGGTAACTCCAAGCAGCTTCAACCAAGTGTGAACCATATTCTTCAAGCATTTCATAAAGAAGTATGAATGCTTCCCACTGTTGCTGCCGGCTATTTGTAGAAATTTCATGTTGGCTGCAAATTTGCCCTACACCCAGTGAATTTGCTTCCTTATTGGCCCATCTTTCCCTTTTGGTTATACCTCGAACATTACTGTCTTTTCCACTTGAAATAGTCTTTGGAACCGTAGTTGTGTTGCCTCTTCCATTTATAGATAGCGCTTTTTTCAATATATGTAGTGATTGCTTCCTCACCGAGCTCTCCTTATCCACCTAAACAGGCTCAGCAAACAAACATAATCAACCCAACCACAAATATGAAATAAATAATTTTTAGAAAGAAACATGAAACAAAATTGTTTTAAGTCATTCTCTAATTGTTAATTGTACAAGTAAATGAATCTCAATCGAAGGCATGCTTGAGTACCAAGCCTCTTTTAATTTCATCCCAAAAATCTTTATCAGCCTTTATGTCAAATTCTTCTCCATCATCACACATTCCAGCACCTCCAAGCTCTTCATTGTGAGGGAAAAAACAAAAATAAAGAGACAAAATCCTATAGGCATCTCTTCTCTCCAACGTTCCAAATGAAAATAGTTTTTTGCAACATTTCCATATTTTCATGAGGAAACAGTTCCTGTAAGACAATCATATGCATTAAAAGAATAGTGAGGTGAAACCGAATTCTTAAATCTAGGACATCTACATGTTTGAACCATAAAGTTCAAAGAACTTGTAAGCCTAACCTGGAGAGATTACATGCATGGCCTTGAATGGAGATCTCTAAAGAATGGTGAGAAATAAGTGCTTCAAAGATTACTGGAAGAAGATGGCAAATGGCACAAGATCGATGATCCGAGCTTTGTAAGAGCATTTGTTCAGATAAATTGCAAATATCCCAAATTAGTTTAACAATAAACTCTTCAGCTTTTTGGTACCCATTTGACACCACTTTGTCTGATGTTTGTGGTACTTGTCTATTACGAAGGGCACCATCTAACATTATAGCTAAAACATGGCATGCTAATGGTAATTGAAGGAATCCATAGTCTTTCGCAGTCTGATTATCCATTCTAGGTTCGTGCACGAGGATATTTGAGCCCAAAATGAAAGAACGTCTGTCAGCTTCAAAGGTGTCCAACTCAACATTTTGCAGCACACTCGTGGAATAAAGAGCTGAACTTATACAAAATGGAATTAGGGTTGCTTCAACAATTGGCCATGAGTTCGTCTCAATTACAACATCGATGAATGATTCAGAGACCTAATATCAATAAATGAAGTCAACAAGATAATTATCATGAAGCAACAACATATTTGGAGACTGAAGTTCCAGTTATCATCAAATCAAATAAGCTTTTAAAAAATAGCACCTGGTTTAGCATTTCCCGATTCAATGTAGCTGCCTTGTTTATCAAAGGAACGAAACTTTTCCATATGAATGACTTCAAAGCATCAGGATTGGCACCTACAGATTTTATCATTTGACCATATGATTTACAACACATTACAGCCTAAAACGTTCTATCCTCCCCCTAATATGAATAGCCAGAGTAATATAGCGCACATTAGGACTGAAAAGAAACTCCAATGTAATAATGAAAAACCTTACTCTAAAAGAGTACAGAGACATGTAAAAGTCCGTTCCTTTCCATATTTTTCCTTTTTTTTTCATCTTTTATACACCCGTGAGTATCTAGGTCACGTTACACGCACCTCGACTAATCGCACAAGACAAACAAATGAACTTGATTTTGAGAGTAGAGAGTTGTCAGTTGTGGAGTATAAGATATAAATCATAGAGTATAAAGTACCATCATTGACGAACAGATTTGTTTCTTGCTAAAAAAAATATTACACAACCCTCTGTGAAGATTAAAAGGATAGTCAGTCGGAAAACTGTGGGTGCAGATGATGACTGACCATCTTTTTTTAGTATGTGGCACAGCGCGCAGACCAAAGATGTGATGTAATTACATTGATCAGCATCGAGCTTTCCCTCCTTCGTGGTAGCATCCTATCCAAAAAAATGGCATCCCAGCTTAAACAACAACTTCAATTATCTTACACCCCATTCCACCGTTATCAAACAATTTTTATGGTGAAATTTATGAAATTACAGCCCACCAACAACAACATCTATAGATGCAACATTCATAGATAAATGATACATAATATAGTTTCTATCATGAGTTTCATACATGCACACAAACATGAAAAGCTAATTGTCTCCACATGGGCAATATGTATTTGCCTGCATTTTTTACCTACAACCCAAAATTATATTATAATTGACAAAGTGGGATATTTCAGAGTAGTACATCAATGTTTTTGGGGAAAGTTTCAAGAAGCGAATCGAAAAGCTCAGATGGGGATAACCCAGTAGAAGCAAAAAGGCAATCCAAAATAGCTGGAACTGCCACTGGAGGCACTCTACAGAAGCTTTCTGATAGTGAACTGAAAACAGAGGCCATGGAAAAAGTTTTGTTGTGAGACATCTTCCCCACGATTGGAAGATGGCTATAAATGCTTTCAATTCAAACGGTCTGAATCATAAACCCTAGGGTTTTTGTGTTTTGTTGATCTTATGCTGTCTCTTTTTCCCCTCTAAAAATCTACAGGAGTACCCGCCACATTATTTATCTTAGAGTTCTTTTTTCTTTTTTCTTTCTTTCTGCTTTTAATAATAATATGGATATTTTCAAATATACGTAGTGAATTAAAATATAACAAAAAATTGTAAATCTATCACTTTGTCTATTAATAACTATCGTTCTTAGAATTTAAAATTTTGTTATATTCGGTAATTGTTTCCAACAATTTTGTCATGTCCAATAATTCTTTCATAATATATTTAGTGTTGGTCCTAGTTTTACGTCTAACTTTTTATTATTTTCTCAGGGTTGATTTGAGGTTTATTTTGAATTTGGTTCTTATATTTCAGATCTTACACTTTTAATAATTTTCTTTTACTAAATACTCGTATAGTTAATTGAGTTAACGTCTACTAATTAATTTAAAATAAATAAAATGATCATAGTTAGGTAACTTTCATTGTTTTTCATCACCATTTAGTTCTAATCTAAATTTTTATTTTATAATTTTTCTTAATTAGTTAAAAGACGTTAAGTTGATGATTATGTGAGCATTTAGTGCAAAATCAAGGTTAATAGTGTAAAATCTCGAAATTTAAAAACTAGATTGAAGGAGGACTTAAATTTCAATGGTATAATTGCAACACTTTTGAACTTACGTATTAAAATGAAACTAAATGTCAAAATAAAATATATTTCAACTGCCATAATAGACATTTAAAGTTTGATTCTCACAACCACTGTATTAATTTAATACTTTGCAAAAGGGGAAGAAAAAACCAAAAGGCATGTCTCAACTTCAAGGTCAAGGTCGAGGCCAACCAGCATACCTCCTACTTTGAACATGCCCATTGCAAACCCATAACTTCGAGTAATTTGGTCGTTCAACCTAAAAGACATGGCTCGACCGTTGAGGTTGAGAGTGTAGCCAAATTACCTCTAGGTGGTCCCTTTGCTCGAATATAGTATCTTTCAAAGTCCAATTTTCGTAAATGGATTAAGCAAACCATAGGTTTAGGCTTGCACTGTATATAAAGTGACAACTCCATGACTTTATCATCCTCCTCAAAAACTTGTGATTACATTTGTGCTAAAAACTAACTTACCCATCAGAGTGCCTTTATAAGCACCACACTACCGTATATTTTGATTGTTTTACAGATGACCTATTCACAAAATACAAAATTCACAGTTGGTAGCACATGAAGGTTACGTGCATGTTCTTGGTCGTTTTTTACCATCAATAACTATGGTTTCACAAATCGTATAATGTGTAATGTATTGGTTCACAACCAATCTACCATCTCGGTGGATGAGATACCAAATACAACCCATAATGTGAATAGATCAATCATCTATCTTCCATTCGATGAAAGTGCATATTATTTTGTAAACTTTTTGAATGATAAAAAAAATATAAGTAAGTGATATACTAGTAAAAATTTTAATCTTATTTTACAATTAAATATTTGAGTATTTGAATATTTAAAAATAAAAATGAGATTTTTTGTTCGTTGAACTTCATTTCTAAAATATTATCATACATTATCATTTAATCGACTTTCAAAATGTATCAAATCCAACAAAAAAAAAGTAACGATAAGAAAAAAAAAAGATGAAAAGTTGGATACGCAACTCCAACCGATGTGCCAATAACGCATAGGAACATACCGAGTAAGTGAACTAATACATATGTATGTGTATATATATATCACATAATCCCATAAATCAAAAATAATTTTAAATTTCACAAGGAAAAAGAAAAGAAAAACAAATTTCGTTTCTTAAAGAAAAATTAAGCGGGCCCTTAGAAGGCTTGGGCCCCGTTAGCGTAAGAAATATTGCGGCCCATAGAAAGCTAACTAGTTTCGCACGTGCAAAAAAAAATACATACAAAAAACAGAAAAATTTGGAGATGCGGGGTATCGATCCCCGTACCTCTCGCATGCTAAGCGAGCGCTCTACCATCTGAGCTACATCCCCATTGTATTATTCGTAGCATTTTAATATTTTTTTCTTTTATCTTTTTTTAAATGTATCATTTAGTACAATATTGACATCAATAGAAATAAATAACAAAAAATACTAACAAAATATCAATAATATTGTTAATAAAAATCTAAATTAATTCGTAGATTATGAAATGTCCATATTTGAATGTCAAGGTGATTTCAGAGGTCCCCTTCATAAATAATTTTTTTTTATTTTTTTTTAAAAAGTGAAACAACGAGATGAAGTTGAAGAAGATAGAAAGAAATTACAATGGTCTACACTCGATGATGACCATTTATACGAAGAATGAAAAAAATTAGAGAGAAAGATACATGGTTTTATTATGTTATTAATGAAAAAAATGATAGATGGATCGACAATGCTTTAGATGACTAAAAGTGTCATTTTTTTATGGACAAGAAAATTGAACAAGCCATTGATTCATGTGCGAAGAAATGTTATCCAATGTTAATATACCAAGAAAATATACGTGAGAACCAAGTTAATAGTTTATTTAATGTATAGTGACTAAGATATATTTTAAAATTAAATCAAATTAGCAGTAATTTTCAAATAACAAAAAAAAAATAATATAAGTTTGAAAGTCAAAGTAAAAATAAAGTGAGAATAAAAGAATTTGTTGATTAAAATTGCTTTCATAGATAGTTGAACTCAAGACCTCCCATTTACTAAACAGGTGCTCTAACCAATGAGATATGAAAGCATTGATCATAAAATTTATTTTTGGTTATTTTATTTTTTTTATTATAAAATTTGCTAAATTACTTGAATTTTGGTCTATGTTTCAAAAGTACTATTATTTAAGAAGTTACAACATTACCCTCAATTATGTACGACATTGTGATACCATCGCTCGAGGACAAATTCTTTAAAATTTTGGATAACAAATTAAGGCATGGTGGTACATCTATTTGACTACTTGTCAAGAATCAATTTGCGAATTTAATAGGTTAGTACATGCTTAAAACGTTGTCGTTAATTTATTAAAAACAAGGGAAATAAAAGTGAGGCTCAACAAATGCATATTAAAGTTAAATGAAATTTAAACAAACAAAATCCAAAATCATAAATTTTAAGAGGAAAAGATCAGAATGCAAGAATTTTAAAAGCAATGAAGATGTTTGAGAGTGATTGTAGATTGGTTAAAAATGAATTAGAAAACATTTTTCATTATTCAAAATCAATTTTATTAATATAACAATCCATTTAAAAGTATAAAATCAAATGTTAAATTGACTTCCGGTAATTCAAGGCATGTTTCTGCTGAAAATAGAAAAGTGATTTCGCCATTTTAAAATGGATCACATATATGAATTACATAAATACTTCTATCCAATAATAATAATAAAAAAAAAACTTCCTCTTACTGAGAATTATCCATACACATGATTTTAGCCAAAACTACTTAACTTCTCCTTTGAAGCTACAACATAAATATATGTATAAAAAACCACTTTTGAAACAACGAAGTTTGACATCAAGTATACAAACCAAAATTGGGAAACTGACCAAGACTAGTTACAACTTAAAATCTATTAGATTTCCTAATAGAAATGCATAAAGACAGCACCTTACCTGCACTCGAAATCGTGATAAAGTTGACGAGAAAGTTAACCAGAAATCCCAAGGCCGAGCAAAAATATTTTTGTACCACCCAAGCCCAAAGTACCAGGCTCGCAATCAACCTTGGAGATTTGGTCAGTGCAAGCTTCAGAAACTTCATATACTCCCCCCCAACGACATTGATCGCGAACGAAAACTTTCAAACCATGACAATACATCCATATTGACGCAACAGGTCTGATCAAAAGATGGATCTTAAGAGAGCTCTTGAATCTTTGGTCGCTTCTTTGATTTACCTTTTCCTTTGCTTTTACTTCTACAGCTTGTTTTTCTAGAATTCGATCTTTTGAGTTTAACTGACGATCCATTACTGCAGTCAGTGTTCTGATCATCGCTCTTTTCATTGTCATCGTTATCGTGGTCACTGGTACTACTATCATCACTATTCTCTTCGGACTCTGACTCGCTACTACTACAAGTCAATGGAATAACAGGGTGATTGCCAATTATTGCAGATTCAGCAGCAGCCACAGCTTCAGGAGTATGAAGATCGGCAATACCCAACATCAGGTCCTATTTAGATCAAATTATGACATTATGAAAAACCAAGCTACCACATCTAGGACGCAACATTACAAGGAAAAGTGACTTACCAATTGAATCACATCTGATTCATTGCCATCAAGGGCTTCAATATCATATTTTTCAGAATTTTCCTATGGCAATTAACAAGAATATATCTATCAGGAACAATGAATGCTTTTTGTGTTTAGATTCAAATTTAAGTAGTAGTAGGTCAATATGCAAACCTTTGCACCCATTTGCAGCTTTTTATTAGCTTCTGATATTACTCCCAAAAAGTCTTTGACTCTTCCCAATACTACAACAAGTGAAAAGGAAGTGAGCAATGTTTGCAACTCCTAAGAGGAAACAAGCACCACAAGCACCATAATATATTCAAATTTGATGCTGAATGTTCTATGTTCCAAAGGTAGTACCGACATAAACAGGGGAGGTAAGTTTCCAGCTGAGTGCAAGATGTTATAAATTGGAAACAGTTGCTACAAACAACCGGTCTACATTACATCTCATAATAGTGCTATAAAGTTAGCAATAGTTAGTAACCTAACAACACTACATGTTATATCGTCAGTATTTTTCCAACCACTATATATCACTTCAAACTGCATAATACTCAAAGTTTTAAACCAGCAACTGGAAATTCACATCATCATTTGCAAAGAGAAAGCAGCACACAACTTGTAAAAGCTATAAAAAAGGACACTAAAAAAAAACCCATATATTTCTAGACAATGAGAAAACCAAGAAAAGGGTAACAGCCAGTGAGTATTTCCTAACTAGTCATCAGGCATCCATGTCCATGCATAGTTGTTGCAACAAGCACAGATCTTATTTTACAATAATATTAATTGAACAATACTTGAGTGCACTCATGTAAGAAGAGGATTGAACAATTGGATGAGATGCACAACAATGGGTGCAACTGATGATACAACTAAGTATTACCTTTTTTAGGAAGAGAATCATTGATCAAATAATGGTACTATTTGACTAAGCTAACATAGTCCTAAACTTTACAATCTGGGCAACATTAAACACAAAACTATGACTCAACGGGTGTGCCCATGTTTGCAATTAGCCTTCTAAATGTGAATGCAGTAAAAATTTTAAGCTCGTGTCCAGATTTCAAACTATAATAAGCAGCAAAAAATAAAAACTAATTTTTTTTAAAAAAAATCAAAATCAAAAGGGAAGTAGGTACCTAAGCTTTTGGCAGCTGGTTCTGTAATGGGTTTTTCATTCCGACAAAGCTCCTTCGACGTTGAGTTCTTTTTACAAACTAGCAGTGAGGATTCTGACATAAGGCAAAAAAATTAGCTAACAGACATTACTAATCCTGTTAGATATTATATTAGAGTTGACTTCACCCACAGGTCAATGGGTGATCTAAGAATCAGAATTCTGATACCATCTTAAGCTTAAGTTTGAAGGTGAACGCAACTTTAATATAATATCTAATAAATCCTGACATTCAATATAGGCTAAAAACGAAGAAAATTCGACCATAAAAAATACCTAAAGACGAAGAGGATAAATCCTTCCGCTCCAGATACAAAAGATCCTTGCTAGCATGCCGCATATTTCCCTTCTTCTAGCTGTAAAGAAAAATAAGTCTTTTAACCATTAAATTTAGAAGAAATCGTACGGCCAAAGAGGGAAAGAGATAAATTGAGAGACTGAGGGGCGGAGAAAGTGGGATGAACCTGGTCCCAACAGCAAAGGTCGGGCGTCGGCCGTGAGAGCAGCAGCCGGAAGCACTTTTCCGGCGACTGTGAGGAAGAAAGAGAGAGCTGAATAGACGTCGTCGGAAGGCTAAGATTCCGGCACCCAGTGAGACGGCGGCGCGAGGTGGGTACGCAATGGCTGAAGGTGAAGTAGGGTTTAAGAAAAAGAAGGGTCTGACAAAGTGCTGCTGACAGGAAAAAGATATGCCAACGGAAATTAGTGGTTTTTTTTTTTATATATAGAAAATATCATTTTATTCGTAACTATGAAGTTATATCTTAAAAAAAAACAAATAGTTTATAAATTATGAATTATATCGATTTAAATCATGAATTTTGATACTAAGTTTATTTGAATAATTGATATACCTATAAAAGTTCAGAGTCTAAATTGATAGAGTTATTAGTTTGAAATTTATGTTTTAAATTGATATAATTATTAGTTTGATGTTTAAATTGATAAAAACTTCAAAGTTTAAAATCTAATTGATATACTTTATTTTTTTAATATATAATAATAATGATAATTATTTTTTAAAAGAAAATTTGTTGTCATTAAATTACTAAACTGTAGAAGACGTGCCTAATTACAATAACGATACTTTTAGAGTTAATAACTAAGTTGCAGATATAACAAAATATTTAGAATTTAAATTAATTCTTTTACAATTTATAATTACCACTAAATTTTGTGGGGTGAAATATCAATCAACAAGAGTCTTGAACAAACGTTAAATCTAGTCAAATCTAGCCAATATTACTAGTTAGTCTGGTTTGTAAACATTTCATGGTAAATTTTGAAAACACGTTTACATATTATATTTTGAAAAAATATCGAAAATAATAAAACTGTTGAAACCATTACAAAATATAGCAAAATATTATATCATATCATGATAGATATTGATAAAGGTCTATCTATTAGTGTTCATCGAAAATGAATCATAAATTTTGCTATATTTTATAAATATTTTAGTTTATTTTGCTATATTTAAAAATGTCCTTTTATAATTTCTTTCACAAAATTTTTTATTATATTTTAACATAATAATTAACTTTGGAAAATGAAATTTAAAAATTGTTAAAAGATTATAACTAAAATCCAACAAACTCCAACATATATAATATGTTGATGTAGCCACTCAACACTAATTAAGGGAGAGAGAGACCTAGATACAATGATCTTTTGCTATATTTTATAAATATTTTGATCTGCTATATTTGAAAATAGTCTAACAATTTTCATTATTTCTTTAAATATATATTGAAAAAAAAACTAGTTTTTTTACTTGATTGTAAAATGAAAAAAAAAAATCAAATATATACTTAAAAAAAGTAGATCTCAAAACAAATTTGTTAATAAAAGTAGTATTTATGAATTTTTTTTTCTTTTAAAAAATAAAATAATTGTCAGTTACAACATGTAATTGGTTAAAACTGATAACCCATATTCTTGTCTCCACTGACCTGAGCTTAGAACTTTAGACTTGAGGGAAGCAAATGGAAAAATTTCAACAAGAAGAAGAAGTACCAATGCTTGTTCTTCTTGTTCATGTCACTCACCAAACTCCAATCTTTGAGTCCATGAGAATATCCTCCATAAACTGAAGAATTGATATAGTGCTAAACTTCAAGCTATCCTTTCTATTAAAATCATAAACCTGTGAACAACGATTTCAAGGACGCAAGTTCGGTTGCAGTTACGAATCAACCGAACGTAGTTCAGAAACAAAAACAAAAGATCAGAGAACTGTTTTTCAAGCAGTCTTCAAATATATAAACCTGCTATGCCATTTTTTTAATGGCCACGTTCATATAACAAATTTGAACAAAGTGGAAATAACGCAGAAAAAAGGGGCTTCTAAATGAACTCTAATATCCAAGAAAGTTGAATTTTTCTTCTTTAATATACTCATCTCAGCTAGCAGAATTTACATCTTGCAGGGCAATCATCTCTGATCTTCAGCAGCTTCCAACACAAACAAGGCTTTGAGGTTAATGTAAATATCTGCAAAGTCAGTTTTATGAGTGAATTTTTTGAAGACATTGAAGAAGAGATTGGAGGTGGAAAGGAATCCTAATATGCAACCATCTGCTCATCTGCTTTGCTTCTATACTCAGCTTTGTTTCTTCTCTTCAGCGGCCAAATCTAGAAATGATTTTTTTTTTTTTTTGTTCTTATGAGTATAAAACTATGATAGTTTTACGAGGTATAACAAAAATTGTTCACAGTAGAATATAAGAGTGAAACAGCTAAAAAGAAAAGGAGTGGAAACTTGTAAAAAAGAACTGGGAAAGTAAGAGTATCAATCTGATTTCACGTTGAGTTCTCCACGACTCTTCTTCATTCTAGTAAACCGTAAAGACACAGGTTTTTGCAACACGGAGACATTGATGTTGTTCCAAACGTCAGGCTTGGTAGGGAGTCGTGCAATTTTCTCTACAATTTCCATGTCTTCTGGGAGAACTGAACCGAACACGGTATATACTTTGTTCCATTCTTGGTGGTTTGCAAGACTTATGAAGAATTCTGGTCCAGAACCAACCCATGCTACCGAACCGCGCTTTATGTATGGGCAAACTTCAGTGGGAATCTTCTTAAATTGAATACCTTGAGATTCCAGTGTTCCTTGAACAAGTGCAAACGGAGGACCTAAAGGAGCCTGGTAGTTCAAAGAAAGTTGAATAAGATATGGTTGCAACTCATGGTCTCATATGGATTGTCTTTGAACTAAAAAGAATGGGACTAAAATTTATTGCATCATTTTTACTCTCATTATTTGGTGTTTTCATACTGTGTCTATACACAACAGAAAGAACCTAGTTTTCTTTTCAGAGCCCTCCCTCACTCAAGATTATCAACTAATCGATGCTATGAAAAAATATAAAAGCACCTTCTTAAATACTTTCAAAAAGTATGCCCAAACAGCCAGATCAAATTAAGATTTCATTAGTGTTTTAATCCCAATAAAATAATAACTAAATCATGTTTTCGTGTTCCTGATCAAGACTAATATCCAAGTCATGAAATATGATAGAGATGAAAATGCGATTATAACCATGGAATGCATTCAATGAACTAAGTTATCTTTCAATTTTCAATTTTCGGTCGAGAATGTGAAGTCTGCACAGGAATATAAAGGAAATGAATTCTTACGTTTTCGATGTGGTTTCCTTTTGAGTCCCAAGACTCCCCTCTACCCTCAGCACGGTAAAAATGACAACCAGCACAATGTCGTAATCCTAATAACTCGAGAATATAAGCAACTGAATGGGGAGCACAATCAGGGAAGAGCTGCATAAATTGATCAGAAAACGTCACAAACACTAAAAAGTATAGTCGTGAAAGAGTGGAAGAGGTAAATTTTCACGGCATGAAGATGTAGGAAGAGAGGGGGGGGGGGGGGGGGGGGGGGGGGGGGGGGGGGGGGGGGGGGGGGGGGGGGGG